>VXBX01000799.1:11821-29035 GCA_013400415.1 Scytalopus superciliaris | reverse complement strand
AAAAAAAAAAAAAGAAGCAGCAGTTCTATTCCTCGTTCAAGTTTTTTAAAAAATGGTAACAAAGAACTGCTTCAGCAGTGGGGAAGACTGTTTGGGGTCATAGAATGCTTGGTAGAATAAAATTGACAGTGACCTATAGGACATTTATGACAGATGAGTTTCCTGCCTGGCTTGACCCTGCTGTTCTTGTAGTTGTGCGGAATATTTCACTACTGCCTGTATGAAGACACTATGTTGCACTTATACATCACTGGCACGATGATTTAGAAAAAAAATATTATTTGCACTTGTAATAAAAAAGATGGAAGTATGAAGAGAAAGCATTTTTGAAATATTCTTGCATGGTTTAGTAGGTATTTATGATTGCATGTATACATCATATGTTTTGTATATGTGAAGAAACACGGAAGAGATTGATAGCCAAGATATAAAAGGTACTTAATGGGAATGAAAGTAGCTGCCTATAGTTGAATTCTAAGGTTGGATCAGTCTCTTTTTGTACAGAGAAATGTAAATTCCCCCAGTAAATTTCTGGCCCCTTGGAAACTGACTCTTTTATTATTGGTATTTTTTAATCCTTCATCAGTAGGTACAGAAAGAGGCAGGTAAAGAGCATCTGAAGAAGTCAGCTTTAATTTATTGTGAACCCTGAGTCTTCCCCATCACTACTGTTTTGCCTCACCCACTTTTCAATTAGTTAATTCTCTGGACTCCCTGGAGCAGAAATCAACCTATACACCACAGTACTTTGGTCTCATTTCCCACTCACAGAAATTTGCTTTACAATAGGAACTGGCTTTAAAAAAAAGGTACAAACAGATGGAGACAGAGAAACTTAGATCAATAAGCTGATAATAGATAACATGTTAATGAATATTTTTAATTTTCTGTAGACTGGACCACCCTTTAAATGTGGCTTTCAGATATGACATAAACATTCACATTTGTCGATAAGAAAATGCATGATATTAATATTTTTGTACCGAATATGTAAATATATATACCTTAGAAAATGGGATAAAGAGAAACTAAAGCCTTAAAAATGAAGTTAATAAACTATGATGGTCAGTCAACAACCCCTGAGTGGGCAGAGACACTTGCTATCTCTCAGTGTTTGTTGCCACAGGACAGAGATGAAGTGGCTCACAACATACATAAAATTTGGTAATTTTTTTATAGTTTGCAGTTTCTAGCTTCCTGAAGCTTCCTTCAGTTTCACAGGATGTATAATTTTCCAGTATAGATAAATAATAGTGTATAAAAATTAATAAATAAGTAAATATTTTATGCTAACACATATAAAATATAGTGCACTGCTTTGTGCATAAGCAAATTTTTTTTGCCTAAAATTTATAACATAGTTTTAAGAACAGTTCTTAAAGCAGTTTTAAATATCTCATGAGGTATAGGTCAAAAAGTGTTAGGAGAAGAAGTAGCCAGCATTTCTAAGCAAAACGTAAACTCATGACTCCCTCATAATTGTAGACCTGCTGGCAATAAATTTCCACTGTAGAATATTACTAGTCATTCACTTACAAATCCATATGCAAGAGATTGGTGGCAAGGACTTTTTTTTCTTTATTCCTTTTTCTTTACTGAAGTAAAAATGTGACAGCCATCATACTAAAAAAAAAGAGAACNAAGTGAAAACAAAAAAAAAAAAAAAAAAAAAAAAAAAAAAAAAAAAAACCAAAAAAAAAAAACCAAAAAAACCAAAAAAACCAAAACTCCTCAGTGGGTGAGATCCTAAGCTCCTGTACAGCAAAATTGCTCTCAAATGACATGTAGAAATGCTCCTCTATACAGCACCCTGCTGAGTACTGGTATTGTGATACTGCTGTTGAGTGTAATGAACAGACTCACTAAGCTGTTGGAACTGCAGTGATAAGCCCCTAAAAAAAATGCATTGTCTTAGAATTAATGCACATTGTTTCCTTCCATGTCTTCCACTTGAGGAGCAGCATGTGCCAAACACAAATTGTGTCTTTCCTTGACCATTGAATACTCTCTTACTTTGCCACAAGAATCATGGAGAGTCAGAAAGCATTTGCAGACAGTTGGTGCTATATCAACCATTTTTTTGCAATAAATGGGGAACACAGGATATCTCATCTGAAGTCTGAGTTCAGTCTGTCACTATAAAAATCTAGTCATGCCACATTAGATGAAGAATCTTTGGGATTTTTTTAATTTCACTGGGGAAATTACCTGAGTTAGAACTAATTTTCCTCTTATGCTATTTTTTTCTGGATCATGTGTCCAAGCTGTTCAGTACACTAACAACATAAACAGCTTTGCTGGTGTACAGGGGTGAACAGTGAGAGGATGAGAAGAAGAGACCAAGGTGAAAAATGTGGCACCTTCTTTTGATGGCAGCACTGGTCCATCACCCCGGGTGTAACACAACCCCCTGGAGTGGAGTCACAATGGGAACTGTTTGTGTATGTAACAGCCTGGTCTGAGAGGAAAGAGACTTTCAAAAATTCCACACAAAAATTGATATCTTGCTAGGGGAAAATTTCTGAGTTGTCCTAATTATCTTAGAGAAACTGAAGAATCACCCCACGCACTTTATTTTCACTAGACCCCCATTTTGCTCCCTCCACACTTCTTTCTCCATTCTTTCCCCTGCTCTGATTTAAATACTGGTTTACTGGTTTGTGGTTTTTTTTTTCCTTTCTGTATTATTTTTTAATAATTTCCTCTTCTAGTCTTCTTTTAGAGTTTCTGAAAAAGAGGTATGATTGCAGATCATTGCAAGTGCATTCCAGTTCAAGTAACTTTTAAGGGGATGATGCAACTCTGATGAATATTTGCTGGAAGACAGGTGTAAACATAGAGTAACTCTCTTAAACCATCATCCCTGTGGAGTGAACTAAAGTTACTGGTCAAGAAGCACATGTGCTATCAGTAAGGATTATGGCAGGCCATATATATGAAAAACACTTGATTTTTTTCTCCCGGAACACAACTGCTTGAAATCTGCTCCTGCATTCTGCAGCATAGGGGCAACTGCACTACTTCAAAGCATAAGGACAGAAGGGCTCAGTAACAATATATTGTGTCACTGTCCAATTAAGAAAAGCAAAATAAAACTCCTGAAATAGCTTTCAATTAACACTTACTACATGCCATAGTATATCTACTTCTTTAAAGGGCCATTAATTGTTAATATAATGCAATTAGCCCTTAAGTATGTGATTAATATCCTGTTAGATGCTTATTTAATGTTATTCGGCATTCATTACCAATGAATAGATATTTAATTGAAGATTTCTTCCTCCTTAGTAGAATGGCTGATCTCCTTTTGCCCCTTCCATGATTACTTTCTGCTATTTGTTTTTCTTCAGACCATTACCTTTAAGGTTGTAGAATTATACTTCTTGTGGTTCACTTGGCTAAGCAGAAAATAATCAGTTTTTTATTCTGTAATACCTATTTGGATAAGTGTGTTGGGACATTAAAGCACACCAAAATTCATTCAGCAAAATATCTTAACCCCCAATATACAGGGTTGATGAAAGAAAGTAAAAATGTGATAGAACTTTTTTCCTGCCTGCTCCTCTTTTGTTCCCTTCCTTCACCTGCTTCTTCTCCAGCATCACCAGCTGTAATAGATGTGAGTAGGGCAAATGAGGTAGAGAAAATACAGCAGCAAATAAATATGGTAATAAGATTGCCTTATGGACAAAACTTTTAAATTGCTTTCCAACAAGATGAACCTGTTTCTGCTCTGTGGTACATCGAGCTGATGCAGATGGGAGAAATTATGTGAGTTACAAATCATACTACACTCATGAAGTTGGCATCCCACTGGTTGGAATTTGCATTCACAATTGTCTGCTCTCACTGTAAAATCAGATAGCATAAAAGGAAATTGTCAAGGCAGTTGTTGCATGTCCAGTTTAAGATACACAAAAGGAATCCAGTATTCAACAGCAGCAACAATCCAAACTTTGAAAATCCAGCCACCTTGAAAGTTTTTCCAATTGTGTTGGCAAAAATGACTAATCACTAAGCACAAAACAGTTTTGAAGCACTCATATTGCTAGGTGGTAAATAAACAAGCAAATTCACTAAAATGTGTTTCATACTGTTGAATGAAGTGTGAATATATTCACTTCTCAAAATTACTTTTTTAGATTCAGAAAGAAGATGAGTAATACATAACTATGTAAGGAATAAAATTATGAAAAAATATTCCCAAGTTAAGGATAAATACTTTGTTTTTCAATCATCTCCTGCTGATGAACAAAATCTCTAGGTCGTGTCCCATAAACAGTTAAAATGTATAATGTATTTATTAAAAATGTGATTATATACATGCATTCTTAAACTCAGTAACAGCAAAGCAGTTATTTTCTAGCTCTGGTTTTCATGTATATGCCCTTGCACCATGGAAAATGCCTAAGGGAGAGTGAAATGCTCTTTCCATTGACATTTTCAATTACTTTATGAAGCACTCTAGTTAATTCTTGAAATTTGTAACAGTTCAAATTAAAAATTACAATTTTCAATTAGAATTATACACCTGCCAGAATGTGCTGCTTTAAGAGGGTCCTCCATCAACTCTTTACATTAACTTTCCTGTCCATTCCCTGGTTGTTTTCAGAGCATCCAATGCTTTAGAATTTTTAATTTCACTAGGCTCTGCTGTTCAGCTAAAGAAATCTCAGAAACATTTCTGATTATCTTTGAAAACTAGTGGTATGCTAGAAGACAATCCTCAAATTTTAAAGAGGTCATGGAATTAGGAAAAAAAAAAAAGAAAAGCCAGAGAATTGACAACCACTCAAGATATTTCAATTCCTCAGAAGAATATGGAGCAAATAATTCAGCTAACTATTTGCAAGATAGCAAGGAAGTGAGCAAAGCAAAAGAAATAGAAGTACTAGGGGAGCCAACTAGGAAAGATGCCCTCCTTATTATGTTGCTTATTAAAAGAGGGGAATCTCATGAGTGAAGTGGTTATTGGTGGCCATCTTGGCCAGAGCGACCACAAAGCAATCAAGTTTAAAATCTCTGTTGACAGGGTTACCAGCAAAATAAAGTGCCAGAAAAACTTCAACCTCAGATATGAGGATAGCACTCAGGCTGTTCAGGGAACTAGTCAGTAAAGTCCCCTGGGAAAACACATTTGAAGGTGTTGGGGTCCATCACAGCTGGTCACTTTTTAAGCATCACCTCCTAAGAGCACAAAAGCAGGAAATTCCTAAATGTTGGAAGTCAAGCACACAAAGTAGAAGGCTGGCTTGGCTGAACAGGGATATTCTTTTGAGTTAAGGCAAAAAAAGATGCTGTATGTCTAGTGGAAGCAAGGCCAGGTGACATGGGAGGAATACAGAGATGCTGCTTGCCACTGTAGGGAGAAAACTTGTGTAATGAAAACTCAGTTGGAGTTCAAGCTGGCTAGAGATGTGGAGAACAATAAACTGCTATTAATACTTCAATAGCAAAAGTCAGTGCAGGAATGACATCGTCCCTTCACATGATGAGGATGGTGACTCCACAAACAGGATCATGACAGACATGCTTTCTTTACTTCAGCCTTCAGCACTGAAGATGAGCTTAGGTGGTCAAAGTGCCCTAAGACAAAGGACCATGGCTGTGAGATGGACAAACTCCCAGTCCACCTCCAGTTGAGCGAGATCTACAGCTCCAGCTGGATCCTTATAAATCCATGGGTGTTGATGGGATTAATCAGGGAATACTCAAAGACCTGGTTGACATCATTGCAAGGCCTCTCTTGATGATTTCTGAGTAGTCTTGGGCATCTGGCGAGGTCCCAGTTGACTGGAAGCTGCATAACCTTGTCCCAGTTTTCAAGAAGGGCAAAAAAGGTGACCCTGAAAATTGCAGGCCTGTCAGTCTCATTTTGATGATTGGTAAAATTATAGAGAAGATTATTTTGTGATTTATTGAAAACACCTGATGGACAATATAGTCATTGTTCACAGCTTTGTGAAGGAAAAGTCAAGCTTGTCAAACTTAATTTCTTTAATGACAAGGTAACCCACCTAGCTGATCAAAGCAAGCAAGTTCAAGTAATCATTTTGGATTTCAGCAAAGCTTTTGATAGTGTATCTCACTGTATCCTTCAGGATAAATGTCCAGCACACAGCTGGTTAAACACATCACGTGGTGGGTGAGCAATTAGTCTAGCATAGAGGGTAATAGTGAATGGGGTGACATCAAGCTGGCAACAGGTCACTAGTGGGGTTCCACAGGGCTCCATCCTAGACCCAGTGCTCTTCAACATTTTCATAAATTATTTGGACACAGGACTCCAAGGTATACTAAGTAAGCTTGCAGACAATATTAAATTGGGAGGAGCTGTTGACTACCTTGGAAGCAGAGAGGCCCTGCAGAAAGACCTTGACAAAACAGATGACTGGGCAATCACCATCTGTATGAAGTTTAACAAAGATAAGTGATGGATTCTGTACCTGGAACCCTGCAAACCCAGATGTTCATACAAACTGGGGAATGAGATGCTGGAAAACAGTGCCACAGAAAGAGACGTGGGGGTCCTGGTAGACAGAAAGCTGAATATGGTACAGCACTGCCCTGGCAGCCAGGAGGGCCAACTGTGTCCTGGGGGGCATCAGGCAAAGCATCATCAGCTGGTCAAAGGAGGGGATTGTCCCACTCTGCTCTGCACTGGGGCAGCCTAACCTTGAGTACTGGGTGCAGTTTGGGGCACAACAGTATAAGAATAATATGGAATTGTTAGAAGGCGTCCAAAGGGGGGCAATGGAGATGGTGAAGAGTCTAGAGGGGAAGTCATATGAGGACTGGCTGAGGTCGCTTGGCTTGTTCACTTTGGAGAAGAGGAGACTGAGGGGAGACATAACTGCAGTTACAACTTCCTTGTGAGGGGAAGAGGAGGGACAGGCACTGATCTCTTCTCTGTGGTGATGAGTGATAGGATATGAAGAAAAGACCTGAAGTTGTGTCAGGGGAGGTTTAAGTTGGGTATTAGAAAAAGGATCTTTCACTCAGAGGGTGGTTGGGCATGTGCTGTGATTCTAGGGGCTATCCTGTGCAGGGTCAGGAGCTGAACTTTGATGATCTTAGTGCATCCCTTCCAACTCAGGATACTCTATGATTCTATCAATATTTTCCTTTAAATTCTGCATAACAAAGATAATGAAGAAAACAGGAGACATTATACATCATGACCTGGTGCAGTCACAATCCATTGTAAAAATAAATGGAGTGAAGCAATTTTTTGATGTAAGTACTATTGTGTAGGAGTAAACTGACTTATCTATCAAAGCTTCCTTGTCAAAATGGAAGAAAGCATTGAATAAGATCAGTCCAGGGAGAATCAGTTGACTGCCAGCTGAAGGTGAGCTGGCAGTGTGTCCAGATGGCCAAGAAATCCAGGGTCATCCTGACTTATACCAGAAATCATGCAGTCAGTAGGACTCAGGCAGTGATTGTCTCCCTGTACTTGGCACTGGTGAGGCCACATCTTGAATTCTGTATTTAGTTTTTGGCTCCTCACTGTAAGAAAGACATTGAGATGTTGGACCATGTCCATGGAAGAACAACAAAGCTGGTAAAGGGTGTGGAGCACAAGTCTTATGAGGAGTGGCTGAGGGAGATGGGCTTGTTTAGTCTGTAGAAAAGAAAAATGCTGTCAGGAAATGTCTGCTGAGTTATTAGTTTAGTGGAATACCAATAATGACAGGTACAAAACAACCCCTCACAGTCCTTTTCACCTTTTTTTTTTTAAACAAGAGCCTGTCATGGGTTTGACCTAGGCAAAATGCCAACNTTGGTTGCTTAAGTCAGGTGACACTTGCCCCTCTGAATCTACGGAGAGCCCCATGGCCCAAAAAACTGAGGCCTGCTAAATTTGGTTTCAGGCCTAACTAAACTAAGGCCTTAATCTAAGTTTTTGGGCATTTATCCAACCCATCACATTCCACCCCTTATTTCATACCATTTGACATCAAACCCATATCCCATATCCCATACCCATTTATTTCCTGCACTTAAACAGTCCTTGTTCTTCTCAGCATTGTCTTCCACCCGTCCAGTCAGTAGGCTTTTAGTCCATTAGGGTGAAGGATTAGGGGACCCCAGAAACTTAAATTAAGCTCTCAGGACCATTTTTTTCCTTTTCCTTTTTTTTTTCCCTTTTCTTTTTCTCTGTATGGTTAGTTATGCAAAGAATGCTAACATCAGTTATGAGGCACAGGATAGATCTGAGTGATGAAAAACAATAATGAAAAAAGCAGTATGGTATAAGAACATTTCTGTTAGACTGAATTCAGGGTATTAATTAATACTTAATTATGCATAATCATTTCTTTGGGAAAAGAAAAAAAAAACTCAAATCAGGTTTGTAGAGGAAACCTTTCAAAGGCAGCGGCTACTGTCAGTTAGATGAAGAGCCAAACCTGTTTTTCAATTGGATACACCAGTCACTACTTCTCTTCACAACTGAATAGATAGTTAGATGGATTTATAGGTTTACCTCTCAAGCTCTGAAGGCTGCTCCACGGTTCTGTCACAGCAGTCTGGCTCTATCAAGCCAAGGAAAATTAGCAACTCATGCAACTGCTCTGTTGGTATTTTGTGCTCTGAATTATTGAAAACACAAAAATGTTTACCTTCAGCTTCAGATTAATGTAATCACCGACATTATTAGCAGAAGACAATGTGGCTTTGGGGGCCAATGCAGCCAGAACTACTTTGCTTGGCTACATACTGGCAGCCAATTTGTAGGAGAGCTGGTTCTGCAGTGTTTTAAACATATCACTCTCTTCGTATTTCTGATTAATGCCTGCCTCCCAAAGCTTGACCTAAATACATTGTTTTAAGCAGTTTTATTAAAAAAGATACTTCTGTCTCTAATCATTCACAATCAACTTGTGGTTAATTGGGACTGTACCTCATTGCTAAACAGAAGGCACTGTTGTATTCATTCTGTTGATTTGTACCTGTCTGCTGTGGGTTAATGGCACAGTTAATAAACATTTCACAATAAATTTCTACTATCAGGAAAGCAGTATTATTCAGTGACTGACTGTTACCTTAGGCTTAAGTTCAACTCATTCCTGTTTGGCTTATCTAGAAAGAATATTAACCTTAAAACACACAAGTAATTATATTTCAGCAATGCATAGTATTACAGTCATATTTATCCAACTCTTCACTCCCTTAATAACTTCCTGCACCTTAACTTGCCATCTCTTTTTTTAAGCTTACATCTAACATTTCCTTACTAATTTCAGATGGTTAGACATTTCAAAACAGGCATTCCAACTTGCTGCATAAACTTGGAATGATCTAATGTTGTTACTTTACAGCTTCCTCTGACACTTCTTCTATTATTATTATATGTTTCATGGCCAAATTTAGCACAGGAACACAGATTGCACTTAGGTGTAACAGTCCTGAATTGAGATTTCAGCAGCCTTTGTTGCTTATTACATTTTCAGACTTCTTTCACCTTAGAGAAACTAGTGTTTGCTATGGAATCCTTTAAAATGTGTCTGTCCTTCATAACTGAATCCCAACACAACTAAACTTCCCAGGAAATTATTACGCCAACTGGAAAGTAAAAAATTCTTTGAATGCTGCACCAGTCTTAATTTTGAACTTCATAACTGAAAGCACAGAAAGAGAAGCCACAGCAGTTAGAAATATTAATTTCCATTAGAAAATGTGGATTTTATTTTGACAATATTCAAGGAAAGAAAAGGAGTGGGTTTGCATGTATGCTTTTCCCCTTTAAGCATGAAATATCTGATTTCCAGAATATATTTATGTATAATTAAAAAGGGCATTCTGCATAGATCCTCAAAATATGTATAATAGTAATAAGATGAAAAGTCTCTGTTTGTGGTACAATTCCTATATGTTGGACTTGCTCATGCAGTGGAGACATCATAGTTACACTGAGAGACAGGAAAGAAGAAAGAGGGTTATTCCATATCATACACTTCAGCTGAATATTAAGCACTCCAGATTCCCATTGTGAAAGGGCAAAAGGGTGCACAGCAAAGTGCACAGCAAAAGAATGTATTTATGAGCAATATATTCTTGGCTGGATATGGACACTGACCTGTTGGAGCAAGTCTAGAGGAGGGCCACCAAGATGATAAATGGAATAAAGTTCTTCTTCTACAAGGAAAGGCTGAGAGAACAGGGACTGTTCAGCCTGGAAAAGAGGAGGCTTTGGGGTGACCTAATTGTGGCCTTCCAGTATCTGAAGGGAGCCTACAAGAAAGATGGAGAGAGACTATTTAGAAGAGTGTGAAGTGAGAGGACAAGGGGAAATTACTTCAAACTGAAAGAGAGTAGGTTAAGATTAGATATTAGGAAGAAATTCTTTATTGTGAGGGTGGTGAGGCCCTAGAATAGGTTGCCCAGAGAAGTTGTGGATGCCCATCCGCAAAAGTGTTCAAAGCCAGGTTGGATGGGACTCTGAGCAATCTGATCTAGCGAAAGGTCCCCCTGCCCATGGCAAGGGTGGTGTTGGAACTGCNATCCCCAAAAGTGTTCAAAGCCAGGTTGGATGGGACTCTGAGCAATCTGATCTAGCGAAAGGTCCCCCTGCCCATGGCAAGGGTGGTGTTGGAACTGCATGATGTTTAAGGTCCCTTCCAACCCAAGCCATTCTATGAATCTATTATTCTATGATCCCATGGTTCTATGATTCTGTGACTACTACTCATGTTTTCCCCATGCAAGAAAGCAAGCTCAAAATAAGCTAAACAAGCTCTTCTATTCTAAGTGGCCTTTTGTCCCCCATAAGAGTAGAAAACAAACAAATAAAATGTGATACTCAATGTAATACTGCTTATCTAGTTATAATACCCATGTTAGTCTTCTCCCAGCTCTGCTTTTCACAATGACAGGCCTCTCACTTTTAGCAGGGTGAAGCTCACAACAAACTTCCTACTTGCTCTGTGCTCTTCTGACCATGGCTTTTTCACTGATGGTTGTTTTATGTCCTTCTAATTTGGAATCAGCAGTCACCACCACCCAGCAATCCCAAGGACATAACAGCACCTCCTAATTTCAAAATCTAATCAACTGTTTCCACCCACTTTCAAAGTCTCACACAGACACAATTACCACGGACAATGGCCAGGAGACACTAAGCTGCACTAAAATATACAGAAAGACAGAATCTAAAATCTGTCTGATGCACTACACCCAACCAATATATTAATTATATTGGCACAGTATGGATATATTCAGCAAACCCCCAAAATGACCTTTCTAATAAGACATCAATAACAGTAATGTGGGAAAAAAAGAGATGTGTGTGTCCTTTTTGAACCTGAGGGAGTGCAAGTTGAGTACAATTCATATGCTCTTGTGCTTCACATTCCCACTGCCTATGCTTCTACCTGGCTGCCTGAATAAACACTCAATTTCATGACAAGTATAAAATGCAAGGTTAAGGAGAAATGACCATTTGGCCTTCATTTTATTGTAGGTTGTTCCTAGAATGTTTGCCTTTGTACTGCTGTTTGCTTTTGGTTAAGAGCTGAGCTCTTGTGGTTCATCCAGATGTGCCCTGGAGTCTTCTGTCCTTCCAACTTATCACCTGACAGCAATGATTGTACAGTGTAATTAAAAGTCAATGCTAGCTTTTGGGATATATGCTATAATAAAAGAACCATCTGAAATTAGGACTTAAATAATGAAGGGTTCAGGGACATGTAAGCTGGTATTTGTTATGCATTTTAATAGAGGAAGTTTGCAGCTAATTGGAGGCTAACTAAACCCTTTGGACACATTTCAAGTCATGTCAGTCCTTTTTTTCTCCCCAAGGAATCTGATAGGCCATGCAGCTTAGTACTGCCTTTTTCTATCTTAATTACCACATTGAATTGTGCTAATGTTGGTTTACTTTAGAGGCATGTGTTATGATTATAACACAGGCAAGAGTTTCTACTACAGTCTTCACAATCTAGCTTAAACACCTCTCTATCTGCAAATAGTAGAAGAAGAAAAGAATTAAAGGCCAATTTGTTTCTCAAACATGTAACTCATGCACATGTATCTAGAGAAACTAGGTCACCTGAGTTACTCCGACCCATCCCAGCAGCTTGTAAACAAGGCCATAGTTATTTTGGACTTAAGATATTACTAAATCTGTTTTACATAATATAACACTTTCCTTGGGTTACAAGAGTGGTCCTTGCCATGAACACACACTCTTCATTGTGCCTCTGAAGAGACTCAGCTCTAAATATGCTAAGTCTGAATGGAAAACTGTATTATTCAATGCAGCTAACAGGGAAAAAACATTATGACGATCCCATTTATTTGCTGCTTGTGGAATTTTTGCATTTTTGGTCAGTGAACCCATTAGGCTGACCTTCATAGTTTAGGGTGAATTAGGGAGAAGAGGAAGCACTTTAAAAGAAAAGTGAAACAGAGACCTGTTGTGTTTTGTAAATGTCAGTAGAAAATGCTGAATAATGCAAAAATCACAAACAGGAGCAAATCTCTCATACTTTACCATACACATGCATCCACGACTTTTTGAAGGAATTTGCAAAATGGTTGAGTTTAAGAAAAAAGAATTTGATCATGATTTTTTTTTTTTTGAGGTTAACATTTAAAAATTTTATCTAAAATATTAAAATTACTTTATCTTCAGTTTTCCATGAGTCTGGAAGCAAAGTGGTTTGTGTGAATGTATACAGGTAGAATTCAAAGTCTGTAGTTATTTCTCTATTCTATAGAGATGCTGAGGCTCCTTGGGCCAAGAAATCCACCAGCAGCAAACACACATATCTGCTCTGAATGTATAACTAAGAGATGACCACAGGTCTCCACGGTCACTGCAACAGACTGCCTTGCTGCTAAGGCAGCATGGTTTTTGGAAAGTGAGGGTGAGCAATTTTACCTTGTCATCACTTTCCTGGTTCTTCATCCTCTCCCTCTCCTTTCCTCCTTGCCTGTCAAGGCCACAGATAATCTTCCAGTTCTCCTCTAAAAACTCACTCTTTTATTTCATGGTCTCACAGTGGAGCACTGAATATTTCCAATGCAGAAGTACTCCTGTTATTGCTCTTTGAAAATATTTCTTCCAGAAAGAAAGTCTGCCCAAGTATAAAAAGGAGAAAAATTTACTGGAGAAATAATAGCAAAACAAATGTTCTGGTGATATTTGGAAAAATACTGGCATCTACTTCTGGCTGAATGCAAGCAATTATAGCTTGTAGTAAAACATGACAGTTTTAATATTTAGTCTGAGCTCAACCAATTTTCATGCTTATATCTGACACATTTTACATTTTATAGAGAACATTAGCTGCCTTCAACAGTTCTGTAGAGGGATAAAATTTATTTTATCACATATTTTGTATCAATTACATCTAAGAACATAGGTCCTATTTTGCTATTCTTTGATTTAAATTGACATCAATTAGATATTGATTAAATTTCTCTGTGATCAGTTCTTTTTGTACTTTATTGATATTCTTATCTTTACAAATATTTTTCCTGAACATGAATTCTTGTGTTCTGTGCAACCGATTTTTTTTTTCTGCTTCTTAGTTTTTGAGTTAATTCACACATTCTTTGACAAGTCAAACCCTCTAACACAGATCTGTTATGTGCAGCAGCTTCCATCATTTTTACCCTTAATCATGCTTACCCCATGTGCCTTTCCTTCATAAATTGATAGATCTAAGCCTGACAGAGTTCAAGAGGCATTTGGACACTACTCTCATGCATGTGGTGTGACTCTTGGGGATCGTCCTATGCAGGGCCAGGAGTTGGACTTGATGATCTTTGTGGATCCCTTCCAACCTGACATATTCTGTGATTCTGTGATTCGCCCATTTGCATTGCCTCACCTGTCAATTTTTCTTTTGATTGGACAAACACAATCTGCCTCGTTTTTCTTCTTGTTCCATAATACCATTTTGATTGTAACACTGATTTGCAAGATATAGCTATAGACCATTTTATATTTGGTTCTTCTTTTAATCTCTGGCTGTAATACTTAGATCTTTTTACTCAAATAATGTCAATTTAGTTGTTCTTTTGCTGATTAAACATAATTCCATTTTTCTGGCTTCAGCTCTGTTCTCTCTCTGAAGACTTTTTAGCCTACAGTTCTCATATTTTCTAACATTTCAATATCTATTAACCTCTGCCTCTTGATTGACAAGTGAAACTTCAGTTTAAATCCTGAAATATAACTGAAGGGTCACAAAAAAAGAAAGATAATGAAGATGGCAGATATGACATCATATTGTGGATATGCCTCAGTTGTGCATAGAGGTCATCCTGGCAATTCATCTTTACTTAGAGTCCTTTTAACTGATTAGTTACCTCTTCCACTGAGTACTCACAGTCCTCTGATATTCATAAGTTTGTTCTTTTAATTGTTACAGAGTAGAAAAAGGGTGCTTTTTTTATTTTCCTACTTTGGAAACTCTCTTCCTCTTTAAGAATAATTTACTTAGTTTGAGACAAGTTCAGGTGGCAATGAAAATACTGGCTTTGTATCACTACAGAGTTATGAAATTATTTTCACAAAAGTGTTTGCTGATAAGCAATAACTTCACATTTTAACTCTTAATTAGAGTTAAATTACTTTACAGAGGTCTTATTGAAAGTTATGTCTTAGTGTGTCTACACATATAACCCTTTGAAAGAGTCACTCCTTGAATAAAAAGAGTTTTGAATTATATTTTCTTGCATCACAGCCATCCCCACAGGTGCTTTATGTAGTTATGTTCTCCATACTCTGGGGCCAGTTCAATTTTCATAACATAATTTGCACACTTAGGCCTCATTTAGAAAGTCATATCTCTCTATTTGGCATTAACAGGAATCTTTAAACAATCTTTTCTGGATTCTTTGTCTTCTATAAATGATCAAAAAGTTGAATCCTGTTTCCTTTACCCTAGGAGGCAGGCAAAAAATATCAGAATGCACCTCACAGTCTCTTTCTCTTCATTGTTCTCCCTTTTTGTGAAGCAGCTGACACCGTTACAGTCACCTTGAACAGAAAAATCAGGAGAAAGAACAGCCCTATAGTATCTGATGATCTTTGTCTATTTTCTACCTCCCATTTACTTAATCTCTGAGAACTGGGTAAACAGTCTTTGCTTTACCTCTTTGTTGATACACAGACTGAATCTTGCTTTTTGTACAGCTGAGCAATGGCAAAGATAACCTAATTCTTGATGAACTTCTAAGCAGTTTTTGAAATATCCTTGATGTTTGATTTGCTGTTACATTTTCACACTGGCTACCCCAAATGCTGGATACTGTTTTATAAGCAAATTAAATTGAATTATATTAAGCAAGTAGAAGAATATTCAGTTAAATATATGTTACTGCTTCCCTTTTTTTTCCTGAGAGGGATCATAAGATCCAAACATCAGACATATTTCTTTGCAGAATATTCTGAGCCAGAGCGGTATGTCACTTTGAAATCAGATGATAGATATAGCAATACTTATCAAACCAATACAATTCAATCTTAGTCTGACATGTAGAGCTTTATATGAAGGCACAACATGTTCATGGAATTGGTCAGATACAGCTTTACATGCAAGAAGTAAGATCTGAAAAAAAATCCAATTCCATGCTTGATCAGAAGCAAGTGACAAGAAAACGACAAAGAAAGAAGCCAAGACAGACAGAACATGTTTGTTTGAGATGTGTTTGAGATGAAAAATAAATCAGACTGGTTCTATCTAGCAATTTGACACAGTGACATTTTTTCTATGACATGAACTGAATGGTCAGATTCCTAGATATGAGTAATGGTCGCAACTTGGAAATACTGGTTTTGCAAAGAAAAGAAAAAACAAACATACGGGGACAATTAAAGGACAGCATCAACAGCATGGAAGGACCAGCTGTTGGAATAAGGCTCAATGGCACAGCATGGCTAGAAAATGTTCCAGAAACAGTAACATAACCTCCCCTTTTTAGCCACTGCCAGAGCTTTCTTCTTCTTTCAGTCTGTGTGCGAAGCACCCTGTGTGCTGAAGCAACCTGTGGCAGTGAGGTTTTGTACTGAGTATGTTGCTACTAAATATGGTACTACACGATGTGATTCTTGGGTTGGTCCTGTGGAACTTCAGCAATCCCTTCCAATTTAGGATATTCTATGACTCTATGATACTCCTTCTCTTGGTGAGGACAGCAGGATATGAATCAGGGATGAGGGTCAAAATGGCACCATTCTCAATAAGTCAAAGCTCTAAAGGCAGCAGCCCTGTTGAAGACTGTCCTTGATAACCAAACAGCTACAAAACCTCACCTACTCTCCAGCTCATCTGGCAAACTTTTGAGAGGGCATGCAGTTAGTTATGCTCTGTAAGTATGTTGTCAAAGTAACCACTGCAATATAGACAACGGGGCAGGGCGGGCAGACTTTACAGCTTTGCATAATTTAGTTTAAGGATTATGTACAGCGTACATAAAAAAAGTGACACATACAGCATAGAACTTTGAGGATTAAGGTTCAATGCAGTGAATTACATCACCATGAATATTTACCCACTGTCTCAAGGTAACTGTTTGTTGATGAGTGCCTAGCCAGTGATATTAATAGCAGTGATATATCATAGCACTTGGGGGAAGCAGTATGATAGTCCATGATACAATATTACATGTAGGTGATTGTTTAAATAGTGTGATGCAATGCCATTGCTCAGCAAAACAACCAGAACCAAGATATATCTGTAAATTCCCAATGGAATTTCAATAAATACTCTTTTAGTCAGCTATAAGTGAGACTACTATTTTCAAGATCATTAATAGCAGTGTAGAGAAATAGAATCATAGAATCATAGAATTGATCGGGTTAGAAAAGACCTTGGAGATCATCAAGTCCAACCCCTGGTCCAAATTCAGTCCTTTACTAGATCATGGCACTAAGTGCCACGTCCAATCTCTGTTTAAAAACCTCGAGGGATGGTGAATCCACCACCTCTCTGGGCAGGCCATTCCAATGCCTGATTACTCTCTCTGTAAAGAATTTTTTTCTAATATCTAACTTAAATTTCCCTTGGCAGAGCTTAAGCCCATGCCCTCTTGTTCTATTGCTGACTGCCTGGGAGAAGAGACCAACCCCTACCTGGTTATAACTTCCCTTCAGGTAGTTATAGAGTGTGATTAGGTCACCTCTAAGCCTCCTCTTCTCCAGACTAAACAACCCCAGCTCCCTCAGCCTCTCTTCATAGGACCTGTGCTCGAGTCCCT
>VXBX01000799.1:0-10972 GCA_013400415.1 Scytalopus superciliaris | reverse complement strand
CATCCTGCGGGCCACCTTTACCAGTCTTACTGGTAAAAACTGAGGCAAAGTAGGTGTTAAGTACCTCAGCCTTCTCTTCATCTTTGTTAACTATATTTCCCTCCAAGTCTAACAGAGAATGGAGGTTTGCCTTGCCCCTCCTTTTGTTATTAACATATTTATAGAAGGACTTTTTGTTATCCCTAACAGAATTGGCCAAATTCACTTCAAATTGCACTTTTGTTTCCCTGATATTTCTTCTGCATGATCTAGTTATCTTCTTAAATTCTTCATAAGTAGCCAGCCCTTTTTTCCACAGCTGGTAAACTTTCTTTTTTTCCCTGATTTCCTTCAGAATCTCACTGTTTAACCAAGCTGGTCGTCTTCCCCGCTGGCTTGCCTTTCGGCACACTGGTACAGCCTGTTCCTGTGCACTCAAGACTTCCTCAAATGCCTCAAATTTGTAGACATACCACTAAAGCTAGGGTAAGGTTTTGAAAGTAACCTTTGCTCAGTCCTGCTATCATTTCGGCACAGCAACACTTATTTTTCTATGCAGTATTAAAAAAAATCAAAAAACCAGGATGTCATCTGTGGCATTTTGAGGTTAAGAAATTATATGCAATGGATGTCCTGAAAAATGACATGGACTAGAAATTTGTTAAATAGATATAGAGAACTGCCAAGTTTACAAAATTTGGATCTAGAGCCTCTGGCAGAATAGTCACAAAAATGAGATAACAAATACAATTTTTTACTCTCTAAACTGTGATCCTGAATACAAATTAGTGAAAATTACTGCAGTATTCTATTTATAAATGACTGACAATTAAATTCATTGGATCAAGATGAGAACTTGCCTTCCTTTAGGTTTTGTATATTATTATTATTACACTTATCATATATATGCACAACTACTGCAGGGTAGGGTGGAGGGGGAGGAGAGACAGTCTTAGAATTATATACCAATAATTAGTATTTATAATAATAAGAATATTTCTGCACATTGGCCTTAAGAATTTTTGTTGTTGTTTGTTTGAAAAATAGACATTGCTTCAGTTATACAGAAAAGGAAATTGATAAAACCCTAAACTTAAGTGGTTAAAATTAAGTCCATATTGAAAGGTAGTATAAAAGGGCACAAATGAGCCTTTTTTTCCTTCCTTGAGAAAGACCATTGCCAAATGATGATGTGTGCATCAACTCACAGAAAGCTCTTAACGCAGAACATAGAAAAGGCAAAGACATTGCTAAATCCATCAGCCATTCAAGACAAATGAAAAATCCCATGTAGAGCAGAATTATCTCAAAAAGAACTTACTTATTTTCTTTTCTGGCCTCATCTCACAGTGGCATAGGTTGTAAAAGGAGCAACAGCTTCCTACCACTACAGTTAGGCTCTGAAGAAGATTTCACTAGCATGAAGTAAAATCAATTTATAAAATGCTATAATTCATGTGTGATTTTTCTTTTATTTTCTGTATGAGCAGGAGTGTCAAAAAATGAAGAGAATTTCACAATACATGTGTTTTTTTACTTTTTTATTTTACTGAAATGGCATTGTTTTATATCTTTGGTGTACAGCCTAATTTTTGATTATGTGTATCAGTCCTTGAATTCTGACTATTAGCCAAACTACTGCCTTTGACTACAAACCCTAACATAACCCAAACATTAGATGATATTTCAAAGTAATATCACAAATAATCAAATAAAGTACAAAGTCTGAACAAGAAGTTCTCTTTTCAGGGGATTCAATGTGATAAATTCTCTACCACATCCCCCTTCTGGCATCAAACTGTAGCTGTTGAACAATATTTTGAATTAGTTTTCTTCCTGAAAGCCCAATCATTAAAGTATTTACATGATAATCTCTTTTATAGTAGAGTAAATAAGGTCAGAATGATAATTTTAAGCTTTGTAGGGAATATTTTAAGCTTTTGTGACTGACCGTAGCAGTTGCATTTGCCCATCATCACAGTATTTTTTTGCATGCATGATCAGATCTGCATGCAAACCTGCCTCTTTCAACAACTTTAGAAAGGAATCCTTTATTCTGAAACATCCACACAGAAACATATATGCAGAATCTGCGCATGTGTTTATGCTGAACTGGGTAAAGAATTACAAGGATCAATGTAACAGGGAGGAATTGACTTGGTGACCATGATTTAATCCATCGTTGCTCCACGTTGTATGATTAGTACTCCACGGTATGCAGTAGCAGTGATTGCACATGCTCAGACACATAACACTTGTTATTTACTAGACAGTTTGAGCTAGAAGTTCTCCAATAGTTCATTTGACCTCTCTACTTCTACTCTTGAGTAGAAGGAAGGGAAGGTTACAGTTGTAGTTTTTTAAATATTTGAAGAAGACCTTAATAAATTGTTCTTTTGAACAGATAGTGAATTATCACAAAGCGTATTTGAAGTCTGTTACTTTTCTATATACTTCTGTTTTCACCACTGACGTGGGTGTATTTTAATTGCTTCACAGAACACAGACTCTCAGGTGAAATGTTACCAAATAAGGAGAAATGTTCAACAAAATATAACACATTTGAACTTATTAGAACTGATTTCAAACAACCCTTTCTGATACTTATGAGAATCCTGAAATAGTATTCTTAGCAGGTTTTATTTCCCATTGTCATGTAGGATAAAATGGCAATAAAACGAAATTTTTTCCTCAAAGTTATAATGACACTTGTAGTCTGTCATTCAGTACTGACTCCAAAAACCAAGGACACATTTTACAGCCCTCAGGTTGCTTAATTTATTGCTTATAATATATAGAGAAGTTCACTTAATCTCCAAATGCAAGAAATTTCAGTGCCTTTTTTTTCTGATTTAATTTAAAAATCAAAACTTTTACATGTGTGAGATTCTACACCTCAAGTCAGTGCATGAAGAAATAACCGGCATAGTTATTATAGATGGTGCACAAATAAATCTTGTAAAGCAGCCCTTATGAAGCACACGATGTAGGTCTCAGAGGGAGGTCCAACTGTCACTGATTTCTTCAGTTATCTTTGTGGGGCATAATGTTAATCCATTTGCAAATCCAGCATTTCAGTTGTCAGGTTCCTTTCAAATGTGAGGGTAAACAGCAACAGAAAGGACAGCAAACAGTAATGAAGTATAAGCCAGATTTACTTAGTACAGACCCCTGAAGATAAACAAATACACACTAGCCTGCCACTTCAAGATCAGAAGGAGCTATTTGCGTAGTATTTCACAAAATTGAAAACAGTGTTGGCTTGTTTCCCAAAACAATCTAAACTTTGCAGATTTACACTGGGGACATACAAGAGTCAGTATAGAACAGTGACTGCAACTTATTTTGCATCCTTCAAAACTTCTCATGTAACAGAAGCAGGGGAAGGCAGGTAAGTGGGAGCTCATAGGCTCTGAGATAGAATCATGTACTCCTCATTAAAAATCTATTGTGCTCAGAGAGATGGCCCATAGTAACATTATCTTATTTGTTTATAGTTTTTGGGGGAGGCTACTCATGCTGACACTAAAATATTTTTCCAGTATGGGAAGAGAGGTAACACTGAATACACTAAATCAGGCTAGTCTTGAGACTCTTAGATTAGTTATATTACACCAGTAGTACAAGACTTAGATAAGGTGAAGCTCCATTGCCCCATCATCTCTTCCTTATTTCCCTCAAATTTATGAATAAAGTACTTAATGGTTTCTGTGTCTTCTGAACTTGCAACCACATAATTAAAACTTTGGCTGCCTCTTCACCAGCAAAACTGGTGGATTTTTATAATAAGACACCCAAACTTTTATGAAAATATGGTAAAAATTCTTACAACTTCACCACAAGCAACTATCACTCTAAGATTGCTCAGTTGTTTCATGGATGAGAGAGTTGCAATTATTTCTTGGATTTGTAATGCTCTGTTAAAACAAAGAAGCTAATAATATATCACTTTTGCTTCGGTAAAGACAAAGCCTTTTTAGTCTATGATTTTGTGAAGCAGAAAACAGCAAGCCTACTGTGAAGTCTGTCTATATTGGCCTGCTACCAACAAAGAAGAAGGTGGCTCTGAGACGATAGGTGCTGCTGAGACCCTCTGCCCTTCTTGTCTGGTGTGTCATGCCATGACACTAGAGCTTCCGGAACCAGGTTTGCAGCTAATCAGTTCAATGCTTTCCACCTGCCACTTGCCCTTGAGTTTTCTTTAGGACAACAGAATCGCACAATGAAGATGCAAAAAGCTTCTCTGGATTCTTTTCATTTTCTGCCTATTTTATGGGCTTGTTATTTCTGGTTTTTTGTATATCATTGTGATTCCACCAGCATGTGCTACACATATGTAGTGAAATATATTTAATTTCACCACAGATATAGATGTATCCTTATATAAGTGGATCAGGATCTTGAGAATTCTGACAGTACTTGTGTTAATACCAGCAGCAACTCTGCATTCTTAAAGGTTACTGTTTGCAGTTTTTAGCAGATTCATTTTTAAGTGGATTCTTTCCCATTCTTTTAAAGACTGTTCATAGTTAATAGTCAGAAAGTTATTCAGTGAAGCCAGTTCTCCACTTCCAGAACACAAGCATAGCCAGAAACAGAGAGCAACTTCCACTGTCTATAGAGCTCTTCTCTATCTACTTCTCTATCTAGTACATCAAATCAAATGTACAGGCTTGGAAAGAAAGGGATAATTTATAGGAAAGATAACTATGTCCTTTTTCTGTATATCCTCTCTGGTGGGGCCTGTTTCTGCAGGCAATAAAACCAGGCAGTAGTCTATGCACACAGATTTCCTCCACACATGACCATTACCGTATTTCAGGTGTTTAAATGGGCTTTTCTCCCTCTAGCATCTTTTTGGATACTCACTAAAGACAAGAGAGGCCACCTGCTGCATGCAACTGCTCAACAGTTCACCCACTGAGACCCCTGAACTCTTCAGGCAAAAACCTTTTCACACTTAATGGGTCACTTGGGCTTGGCTGCTGAGTCTGTTGCTGCAATGTCTCTGCAGCTCTCTCTAAATGCATTTAAGCACATAAAAATCCTCAACTCCAGACCCCAGAAGAAGCTAGTGTCTTTCCACTCTGGGTGATGAAATTACTCCAGACATAGAGGATGGGTAGTGTGCGGCCCTTTAGCTGTCATCTCACAGAATAAACACTTGAAGGTATGCAGTGCTATGCTGGGAAGTAGCTTGCAGGGGTCAACCTGGCTTGTTTTGAGGGGCCATTAAGTAGTATTATACATCTGTGAATCTTAGACTCAAATGCAGAGAAACCTGAAATAAAATTAACTAGATTTTAATTTAGTGCAAATATAGTAGCAAGGCAGAGGTGGGGCAAGGGAAAAAGAGGGAAGGGAGAAGGAGGGAAGGTAAGGCAAGGTAAGGCAAAGGAAGGCAAGGTAAGGAAAAAGCAGGGAAGGGAAAAGCAGAGAGCGATGGGTAGATTTATTAATTTGGGTGTTCAGTTACAATGTAAACAACATGTGGAGAGTGTCTTTTTCATAGATCTGCTTTATTTAGTGCTCCTCTTCCACAGGGATGCACTTGTAAAAAGAGATAAAACTACAAGGAACTACTGTGAATGAAATAGCTGATTATTTTGCAAGGTGCAGGGCAGATAGTCCAGTAAAACAGAGATTTTGTGACCTGTGAAAATGTAGTTCATTGTTTGCAGAAAATTCCAGATAAAATGGAACTCAACTGGAGTTTAGTCTGAAATTAAGTAAGAATACCATCAATGTTTCCCTAACACTGCCAGTAAAATACTCATTAAAGAGAATCACACAGTAGCACCGAGAAGAGCAATAAATTATTTAGCATTTGCAGGAAACTCTCTAGTTTTCTCTTTATTTCAACCAGCTGAATCTTTTGTTCAACTCAATTCAACTGGGCTGGAAGCAAAGGTAAAAACATCAGTTGTTCTCAGTCTTTGTAGTCCATACATTTAGGACCCTGTCTTTGGGGTGTTAGGGGACCCTGTATAAAACTCTAGCTGGAGTTTAAATATACTTGTAAGCAGAAGAGAGTAGAAAACCCGATCTCTTACAAAAATGAAAACCCACTGAAGTTTGCAATAAAGCCTAAGAAATATTCTTCTTCATCTGGAATAATATGAGTCTGGCACATATGTAACTCTGACTAGTAATCTACATGTAAATCAATTGCAGCCCCATGACCGGAAAAGCCTTCTACGTGTCAGTTAATACTGTATTATATGAAGGGGACTGTCTTAAACTAAAAGATGTGGGAGAAAATACATATTTATAAAATGGTATGTATATATTTTTGTCAGTACAAGTGCTTACTGGAAAATGGGAGTCTGACTCCAAGAGAATGTGGCTTAGAGATCTACAGCCAACACATCTCAATAGGGTTGCTTTCCCCCACCCTCTGTCTTCTCAAGTAATGATTTTAAACAGACTATTGTGATTTAAAATAAATATTCTCACCTCCCACAAAAATATACTCTTCTGTTTCCTTGTGTAAAGGTTGTTGTTATTGAAGAATTTGTTCTTTTTTGCAGCACATGCTCCACAATTTGTTGGTTTACTCTAATTTTATCTCTTTATGAAAACACAACCACATTTGGGCTTTTCGGGTGGAATTTGTGTTGGTTTCGTTTAAATTTTAGAAGACAGGGACAAGTTTTGCTTTTAAGTTTGTGAGCTGGACTCAACTGTACACGATGTTAGTTTTCTGCAGTGTATGTACTGCATTATCAAAAAAGTACAATTTACCTGTTGATAGAAAAGAATAATTTTCCATTTTTCAGTAGGGGTTTTTTAATGAAGGTATTTTTTTCTTTACATTGCAGCTCTGCAGTTAGCAATCCTTTTACTGTGGAATAGCATTGACACCTTCTTGCTACTCACCACAGGGGATGTTCACAATTGTCTGCCTCAGGCGTATGAATTAGGCATCTTTAGTTTCTCTGAATTGCCTTCCTGGTTGTGTTGACCTCATTTCACAGACTTCGAAAAGGAGCTTTGGATTTTACCTTTGGTCCTTTGACTTGGGACTGCATTAATTTTCCCACGCAAATGGTTTGAATGTCCATTCCTCCCAAGTGAGTTAATTAACATCCTTACTACAGAATGGTGTTCATCCTTAGTGAAGCTGCACACCATTCAAACAGCGACCTGTTAGCCACTCATTTCTTGGGGCTCTTCATACAGTCATTACACCACATGTTACAGTCCTTACTTTCAGAGTTTTTAGGGCATCAGATTTTCCCTTGTCTGAGTTTGGACTCCAGGCATGTCAAGACAGAGGAGAGCAGGAGAGGGATTTATCTGCACTATGTGCATAAGCCTGTTGGATCAAGTCCAATTCTCATCTGCTATATTAAGAATCAGCAATGATTCTACCTAGACCTAAAACCCTTTAAGAAACAAATTTAGCTTTGATTATGAAAATATTCTAAAAGTCTGAGTGATCTTTCTTTCTTTTTTTCTTTCTTTCTAAGTTATTGATGAGCATCTGTGATTTTTAGTTTTGTAATAGAATTAAAAATATGCCACTTACATGTCAGAGCTTTATCATGTAAGTCATGCATGAAAAACAGTCACACAACTGCAGAAATTATACATGTGTCTATGTATGAATAATTCTAAAAGTCCAACTTAACTTATTATTGTTGTGACTAAGAGGTGACTTAATCCTTGGATAAAACAGGGTAAATGCAGCCATTATAAATGTCTTGAGTGACAGGAATTACACAGAACTGGTTAATTTGAGTCCTTGAGAAACTTAATTCTGAGATACGTGAGGTTTACAAAAATCTTAAATACAAATCTTTTCTCCTTAGAAAACATGTTTTTGGTATTAAGTCTTCTATTTCATTAGGCACTGAATGGCCTCGTGATATAGGGTATTGTAAAAGAAATTTTAAGAGGGAAGTACTTCAAAGCAAAATTATGCTAAAGCTAAAATATCTGCTCGCTTATTATGCAGTTGTCATCAGGAAAAAAATAATTGAAAGGTAGATTTTGCTTCATAATTTTTCCTTTCAGACTTTTAGGTCACCAACTGCAGCTTGAGATGGCCAGTGATGGCTATACATACTTTACAAGTGAACTAATTTTAGGATATTTCAGGGCAAATCAGATTTCTAATGCAGTTCTCTATTTCTTAAAGCTAATCAGTGTCTTACCTTTCCTTTTTCTAAATACATGTAAATATAGAGAGAGAAAGGGAGAGATATCATATATACATATATGTAGACATCATTATGTATATATTCCTGTTGACACATATATTTAAATACACAGATGTGTATATATTTGTTCACAGATACATATTCCCAGAGACAAAAGGGGAGGCAAGAAGGATTCTAGTCCGCTGTTCTAAGTCAAGACAAAGATTTTAATTAAATTTATTACTTTTCATTAAATGTTGCCTACAATAAATTTTTTTTTTTAAAAGGAAAGGGTGAGGGGGTGGTTGTCTGAATTAGGGGAAAAAAGCCCCTCAGACCTTTAATATTCTGTTGTCTTTGTTCAGCAGAAGCAGCATATTCTTGGGGATTCAAGCTGGGTGTAATGTAGATCTATTGACATCTATAGTTATCCTTAGGGTTGCAAACTTAATTTCTACGTGCCTTTGCAGAAGAATCCAGTAGAGAATGTTATCACCATCACCAGAGAAATGGTACTGTCAACAATTTCCTGTGTGATCAGGCACTTATCTTTTGATGTTCAGTTACCTTCTGCTTGTTAACCTTGTCAAGGAGGGGCATGGAGGGGAGCACCAACCAAATGAAACCTGTGGTAATTACTGTAATTCGGAAAGAAATATATTCACTGGGGGCAGGCAGTTCCACCCTCACAATCAACCTTTCTGCAACTCAAGGAAAACACAAACGTGGCCTGGCTCAGACAAATTAGGCATGAACAAATGTTGCACATTAAATGAGTTAAAGGACCTTGCTGAAAATTACAAAGTCTGCTTAGGGAAGCAATGAATCCCATTAAGGCAGAAACAGGCTTAAAAGCAAGTGGGCTTTGCAGAGAGACTTGCATATATGTTTACTGTACTTGGTTATCTTACACAAGGCAATTCAGGGCACAACACTGCAAATAGATCAAGATGATAATAGTATAATGTTCTTTGAGAGACATTCTGGGGAAAAAAATAAAAGAGATTGTCATCTTGATGGTCCAAACCCACTACTTCTAATACGAATACCTGTCTTGTCTGTAGCACTTTCCATCAATCTGAGTGTCTTACAAAAGGATTTAGAAAGAACTAAAACAATTAGATGAATTAGAAATCTAAGAAACATTTAAAGGTAACTTGTAAAAAAAAGTCTTCACCAAGCAAACAGAGTCTTCTATGTAAAAGAAGTTTTGGTTGGCATTCACCAAACTCATTCCTATTGAACAACATATGTAAACAGCTATAGCTGAAGGAATTGTTCCTACATTACTATATCTCTTTTTGCTCATCAGTACTGCTAAATTATCTTGCCTGCAAGAAGTATTCTGTTTTAATATGCATTAGCCTTTCCTCCCATTATAATTGTGGGAAGACTAGTGGAGATTATTTTGCTTTAAACTGTAATGACAATGGGTTTGCTTCATTTCTCATTTTCCTCAGCTTTTGTATGAATGCCATTCATGAAGAACAATGCTATGATAGTTTTTGGTTTGTTTTTTTTTTCATCTTGATCCTTGGTCCATATTGAAAGAAAAACTAAAAGCAGGAATGCATTAAAACCTGTGGGACTTCCAGCAGTATTTGAAGGTGGAGCCAGCAGGCGACAGGGCAGAATGTCATATGAATGTGCAAAATATGCATATTTGTAAATATGTTTTGAATACAAAGGTTAAAGAGAGGACAAGCTGAGCTAAGTCACAAAAGCATTATGAAAGGATGGTGGAAATACAGATCATAAGGTGCCATGTTCAGCATAAATCATGCAGCATGTAATACATAATAAGGGTTATTCATTGGGAGCTTTGCTGCAGCCTGTAACCTCTCTGCAATCAAGACAACAATAAACTCTACAAAGTGGGAGCAATTTCCATCAGGGCAAGAATGCCCCCTCCCTCATCTTTATTTTTAAATGCCTGATGATCACATGCTAATTGTGTAGACCTGTTACTGTGAATGACAAATAACCGCTTCGAAAAGGACATTATGGCTAACAGCTCTTTAGGGGTCAGTTTTGTTCCCCATCATTAAAATCCCCATTCTGTACAGAATTAGGAAGTATAGTCTTGCCACAAGAGCTTGTTGTCCAAAGAATAAATGGAGCATGTTGAATTAAGGGTGAGCAAGTGCTATCGTGAAAGCGATCTGCCCTGCACAGACTGAAAAACTAGTTAGGGAAGCTGCTGATAGAGACATGGAAGGACTTAGGAAAGGAAGAGAAGGGGTTCAGCATGACCAGCCCACACACTTTAAGGGCAGTTTTAAGCACTATTCTGCCTTAGAATTTACTCCAGGCTCAGGGTTATGTCTACACTGCTTTTTGCTCTATGTAAAGCTTGCTCTGCTGGTGCTCTGGGATGGCAGAAAGCTGTGTGCTTATGTTACCTTAGCGCTGAGCCTCATAAGGCTGGTTCAGTGCCCTACTAGCCATGCCAGCCAGTCAGCAGCTTGAGCAGGATAAGATGGCATTTGCTCTGTATGTGCAGGGATTGCCTGTATGGCTGTATCCTTAGCTTGGGTGATTACACCCTTTGAGCAGTACCTGGCACATCAGAGAAAGTGTCTTGGAACTTCTCAGTAGTACACAGGTCCAGGAACTGGTGGATTACACCTTTGTGAGGCTCCAAGCTCCTAAGGGATATCTCAGAAATAAATGGAAGGAATAAAACTGACTGAGAAAAGAAGTACAAAACCAGAAGACAAGTGCAACTAAAAGTCCCATCAAAACTGAGACTTCAGGCCAGCAGGAGGCAGTGTTAAGCAAGCCTCAGACAACTGACAGTAGCATTTTAGGGGATACTAAAGTCCCTTACTTCTCCACGGACACCCCCT
>VXBX01000798.1:1561062-1627785 GCA_013400415.1 Scytalopus superciliaris | reverse complement strand
GGACTCCCTCAACTTCTCTGACACTGTAGCTGGCTGGAATAACCTGTCCACACTCATCAGTGTGGCACAGGGTGAGCTCCACATGAACAACCTTCTGCAGAGACTCCAGGTTGCCTTCAGCCTCTCCAAATGGAGTTATTACACACGTGTCTGGGATGTGGTTGACAGGTTCCTCAACACCACAAGCAGCCTAACTGAAGCAGATGCCTTGGCAAAGCTGTTGAAGGCAGTGGCAAACAACTCTGCAAATGATGTGTCAGCTCTGGAAATGGCAGAAGCCAGCCTCTACATTCTCAAGGGGCTGAACTTCTCTGATCTGCTAAATGAATTCAATAGAAGTTCCAGCTCAGCTTTCCTCTCCAACAAAACTGGTTTTGACAGTGTGATTGATGTTGTCTCTCATCACTTCATTGTCATGGCAGAAACTCTGTACAACAGGACCCTGCCTTGGACCCAGAGTGACCAAACTCTGTCACCAACCAGTCTGATCACACGGTGAGTTTGCTCTTTGGGTATTGTAATTGCATTTATGGGTAGTGACCACCAGTCTGGCATAAGAAGTCTGTAATTTTTTTCCCAGTGTAGCAACCTAAGCCTGCAATCACCACAGTTCAGGACACGAGGTGTAATGTGGGTTAAATTGAAAAAAAAACAAACTCCTTGAGTGGAACTTACATCTGAAAGTCAGACTTTCAAAAATCTTCTGTTGGCACATATCAGTTCACAGTGGAAGCAGAGCCCTGAGGGAGTCTTGCCACCAGTGGCAGGCTCTTTGGAAACCCTTTCTTTGTGGTATGATTCTCTCAGTTTTGAGCCTCAGTCTCCCCTGGGTGTGTCTTTCCATCTATATCGTGCATCCACAGCAAACCTTTCAAGCGTGTTTTCTTATACATATGGTTTGAGAGTGAATGACAGCTTTGGGAGATAACAGCAAAAAGAATTGATGAAATAAAACTGGGAGGGTACTCACTTAGGAGAAGCAGCTTTTATCTGGAATTCTTATTTACACTGCCAAGGAACAACATCTACACAGCTGACAGGTTGCTCACTAACGTACCTTGTTTCTGAAAGAGAAGCTGATTTAAATTCCTATCTTATTTTTCAGATTTCTGTTTTTAGAATTTGAAAACACGCTCTTGCAGGTGACAGGGAATAACAGCTGCAACCCTTACCTGAAGTGTTTAATGAATGCTGCTGAAGCTGACGACAGGGAATTGACAGGTGATCATGATTTCATTACTGTTGTGGGACCTCAGCTGGAATGTGTCCTGCCTGTCTTTTCAAAGTGTTTTGGCTGGTGGTGGGGAGGAGTGGGTGCTGCATGCTTTTATCTGCTGGCAATTAACTGGGGCTGTGAGGCCTCAGGAAGCCAGACTCCTTTTTTGTTTGAGTTATGTCACATTGTGATTATAACTTTCTATCCAGGAGGCACATCTACTCCTCACTGTGTGATGACAAGTTGCTGACACAGATAAAGAAATCTTACAAATAGAAACCTAATTCCCTTCACAGCTTTATGTACCTGGAAGATGACAGCAGTTATTTTTGAGAGTTAATGTGGTATTTCATGTAGATATTGATTGTATGAGGTTATTGTAACACCTGAGGGTTTACCTGCTCACAGGGTAGGGGTACCACATGTGCTCTGGAGGGCACTGCCAGAGGTCCTGTTGCCAGGGTGGACTGGATTTCTCTAGGAACAGAGCACCTACTGGGACAGGATCCATCAGAATCCAGATTACCAGCCAGGCCTTGCTCTGGGATTTCACAGGTCCGTGGCCATGTGAATTTGGTGGAAAACATCAATGCCCAGTAGGCCTCAGAATAAAAGTGCTGATGTTCCCACCTGTGAAATTTCTGCAAGTCTGGCATTTTGTGTGGAGTAACTATTGTTTTCTTCCCTGCACAGAAAACATCACACTGCTTTTGAAGCAAACTCATCTGAAAAAGAACTCTTTTATGCAAAATAATACCTCTGAGAAACATTCATCCATACCAGAGCTCCTGAAGCTAAAAGTGAGTCTGCTTAAAATGCTGACTTGAAGGACATCCCGCAGTGATACATGAATGTGCAATGGTGGTTTAAAAAAACAGCATATGGAAAAAAGTTTCTGCAAAGAACAGCTGATAAAAGCTGGGACTGAAACTCTGTGTTCTGCCTGCTGCCTGTGTTTGAAGGTCACCAGCAAACTGGGATGGGGCACTTGTACTTATATCAGTCACCAGCGAGGGTACATCTGTTTTTCAGGGAAGGTAGAGGCGTTCCTGTCCTCCTAGTCTGTTGAACAGGATGGCTCCATTTTCCACCAGCCATCCCAGAAGGATGAGCCAGTGGCAGCATATTCCTCAGTGCACCATTAGTTTTAAAGCTCAGTGTGTTGACAGCAAAGCACCTTGCAGAGCTGAGACTGTTCTGGGATGCCTCAGCTTCTTTGGGAAGTAGGTGGGGAGGAGTTCTGGAGGGCACAAGGAGGGATTAGAAACCTCTGCCCTCCTGAAGATCAGGCAACTGTGCATCCCTAATTGGCACTTATAGGCATGACTAACTTGGTTCCCACTGTGCCTATGGAGCTGTACCAACACCAGCAGAGCTGGAGTCAAGTCCCCACATGCTCCCTTAGCCCCGTGTGTCTCACAACACCAGAATGGGTCTGAGATTAAGCACCAGTATTTATTGATGGAGTTCCCTCACCAGCTTTGGGTTTGGCAATGCCTCATTTGAATAAAATGCTTCTTACCCCATGCACACATGACTGCACTAATAGCATTCATGCACTTTAATCTATTGCTCCATATGAGAAATAACACTAAAGAGTCCTTTAAAAAAGGTAACAGTATACAATGCTGTTGCTGAGTAATATATCTGTAATAATAATATGATGAGCCTCAGTGTGACAGGCACTTAGAGGCATAAACCTGAAAATAATTCTTCCCATAAGAGCCTGATAATGTAAATAATGATGTCAGACAAGAGGGAAGGCCGTAATAGCAGAGTAGGCAAAGGACTATAATTTTACACGGGTTGGCAGACTTGGAAGTCCTGACTTTTGGCCAAGTCTCTCTGCTGTTCTGTAATGGGTGACCAGGTGGTATCTGAAAGACTGAACCTGTTGTGCAAGGTAGATTTATTTGGTCTCAGGGAAGATTAATTGATAAACAGGTAAGTCCAAATGGAGTGTTGCTGTACGTGTGTTGGGCAAGGGAAATGATATGTTAAGGCTTTCAAGGTTTATTAGATCCAGCCAGGTCTGCTACAAACTCGTGTAGGAACAATTGCTATGGACTCTTCTATTGGAGACCTTTTGAATGAACAAATATATATATATATATATAAGAATATTAATCCCAAGGAGAAACAGAAAGGGACAGCTAGTCTCTCTAAAACTTGCCTTTTATAATTCTGTCATCTCACTGGTGTTTGTGCATTTGTCTTCTTCTGTCAAAACCTGCTCTGCAGATCTCTCGTCTCCGGGATCTGACAACACTGCTCTGTGACTCCGAGAGTGTCAAGTCACTCCAGCAGCTCTGCCAGCTCCCCGAGGTTGGCTTTGGGGAGCTCTGTGGACGAGGCCAATCCCACAAGCAGCTCCTCCGTGCCATGGAGCTCAGCAGTCAGGTGGTGACCAGTGTCCTGGATCACAGGAGAATCTCCCAAGAGCTTCAGAACATACTGGTTGGGGATGCCACAAACATCCGGACGCAGCTGAAGTGGTGAGGCTCTCCCCCGGTGCTTTGGTGTTCTGTGGAGGAAATCTTGCCTTCTTTTCATGTTCTCAATTTTGTTTGTTGTGTTTTTCCAATTCAGGCTTCAAGAAAACGTACCAGAAATTGCTTTCTTCCAAGAGATTCCGCAGTATATGACTACCTTGAATTCCATGTTGAACATCACTGAGAGTTTAACCAATTCCAGCAAGCAAGGTACTTTCCTTTGCTTACTTTGCAGTGGTGCACCATCACTGGTGCCATAGTTTCCACTGGAAGCCCTGAGAACTGCCTTGCTGCCACGAAGAAGTGATATTACTGAAATAACCATACTCCGTGTCCCTCGGGATCCTTTATCTGGGGTACTTCTGCAGCCTGTTCTAGACCACCCTTTGTTTTATGTACAGAGAAAGCCCTAGGTCTTTGTATTAGAGTAAATTTGGCTATCCCAAGACCTGACAACTTCAGCCCACAAACTGGAGTGGAAAACCTAGGAAATAATTACTGTATTTTCCAAGTTTTTGTTGGATTTTTTCTTTTATCAGCGGTGATGTACCACACTTCCATACTTTATCTAAAGTCCTCTCTGTGTGCTTGAGATTGCTGTGTGTCTGGAGAAAGCTGCTGCATTGATTGTTCTTTCATTGTTTTTGTACAGAAAAGTTAAGAGATGTGTTTAAAAATGTGGACCAGCTCAAAGAGGATCTCAGAAACACAACAGGAATGTCTGCAGCCAGTGTTGATGCTCTTCTGGAAGCATCTCTCCCTGAAAACAGCAGTCAGGTAAGTTTGCTGTCATCCCAATGGAGATATTGTTGCTTTTTGCTTCTCAGCCCATTGAAACCGGAATTAGTTAGTGAATGCAGCCAAGCAGAGCTCTGCATGTGTGACAGCACGGAGAGGGGTGGATGATCCCACAGGGGCAGGGAGCAGAGCACCTTATGGATAGGAATCACCACCAGGAATGCAGTCGGGGCAGTCACTGATGTCAGTCCATCCACTGGGGACAGGGAGCCATATGGTCCCTCTGGCTGCCACCCTCTGGTGCAGAGCCAGGCCCTGCCAGGGGAGGGATGGCTCTGCTCTGTGGCAGGACACGGGTCACTGGGACACCCTAAGGAGGGCTGGGCAGGGTCTTCAGTGGGGTCCTCGGCGCTCAGGAGTTGTCACAGTCCAGGTGCAAAATACACTTGTAACCACATCTCATGAGAGCACTTGGAGTGCAAAAATAGCCCCCCAGAATGAGAGATGAGCTTGCCTTCCTCAGCCTCCTGCACAAGCAGAGCTCCAGATGCTTTCCCCCTTCCCAGCCACTTTGTCTGGACTGAGCCCCAAAGAGCGTGCTCTTTTCCAAACTTCACGTGCATCAGTCAATGAGAAATTGAAGCCACAAAAGCTTTTACTGCTGTGCAGGCTGGGTAGTAAAACACAATCCTTAGGATTTGTCCCTGGGAGAGGGAGTAATGGGTAGGCCTTTTCTGGTTCTCAGGGTTGAAATATGGCACTGTGGAAAGAACAACAGCATGGCAAGATTAATCCATGCATAGTGGAGCGTGCAGCCCACCCCTAACAAATCCATTTCCCCCTCTGTGCAAACACAGCTCATTTCTCAGCTCCTCCAGCTGGAATCCTGTAGTGTCCATCCCGCTGACCCACAGCTGCGAGCAGTGGCAGAGGAGCTCTGCAAACTGTCTCTCTCAGAGAGGACTCGTGAGACCTACATCCTGGGGGTCACCCTGTTACGGCACTTGGACGTTTACAATTTCTTATACAAGGTTAGTGCTGCCTTTGTAGACTGATTTCTGTGGTCTCTGCTGCACACAGTGGCTGAAAGGTCATAAAATATCATTGCAGTGGCCAGAAGCTATGTGAATTTACACAAGCCAAAGATCAGGCTTTGCTCGTGCAGTAGTTTTTATTGCATATCCATGCTGTGACAGTGTGGATATAAATGAGAATCCCAGCTGCTGTAAACCAGTAACCTCCTTTAAAGGCACTGGACCTACTCTAAATGCCTCCCTATCTGCTAGTATCATTTATGTGCTGTCACAACCTCTTGAACGTTCCCAGCTGACCCAAAAATAAGGCACTGGGCTAAATATTTTTATTCCTTAAAAAGGGAAGCCCTGGAAAAAAGTCCTGTAAAATATCTTCTTCCTATCTATTTGGAACTACAAATTTGTTAAATGATTCAAATATCCCACAGTCACAGCTATAGAAACAGTATGGAAGAGAACATCCACAGAGAAATGCATATGGAGTACATATTTAAAAATGCTTACTAAGTGAGAAGGCCAGTGAATTTGGGCACATGTCAAAAGTTACTCGTGGTGTTTGACACCTGTGCTGTGTGAAATGCTTCCACTGAGATCCCTGAGTATATCCCAGCCAGCATCTGACACACATTTCCCAACTTGTAGGTGTTTGGAAACATGCACTGTTCAGATTATGCAATATTCAGGGGAGTGGTTTCCAAAAGCACTTGGGGATTTAGGAATACAAATCCCATTCATTTCCCATGGCACATCCACCCTGTAAGCCTCCTAACACTGAAAATTTGAAAATCCCACAGTCCCTGTCTTTGAATTGACACAATATGGGTGTGCACATGCATGTGCACACAGGTTCCTGCTAATCATAATTGATTTCCTTCCTGCCTCTTGTAGATGTTTTTCCCTAAGGAACTCCAGAAACCCATGGACAAGATGTTAGGCCTTCTGACAAAAATAAAGTACTTCAGACACCAGGTTGAGTCTGGTGTTGATCCATTGTTACAAGCTATTCATTCCCTGAAAAAGCTCCGGCAGTCTAGGAAAATGCCACTGACTAAGGTACGTGTAGTCTGCATGTGCTTTGGAGGCAAAACACCACTGGAACAGTTTCCACAGTAATTTCTTACCCTGGAAGCCTCATTAAATCATAGATTCTCTTTTAAAGCAATAGTGTTCTAAGGAAAAGCTCTGTCAAACTTACCCCTGGCAGTTTCCAAGGCCAAGTTGGATGGGTATTGAACAACCTGGTCTAGTGGAAGGTGTCCCTGGCCATGGCAGGAGGGTGGAACTAGGTGATCTTTAAGCTCCCTTCCAACCCAAATCCTTCTGTAGTGATATTTTGTATTCCTGGAGCAATTCCTTGATTTGGAGCAGTGGAACCACCATGCCCATGATGGGGGGACACAAGGAACATGTTCTGTGGGAGGGACACTTGGAGCAAAAATGCAGGGGATGAACAACTGTCTTGAGAGAGAGAGGACTTCCAGCAAAATACTGGAAGGGTCAGCTGGTGAAAACAGCTGGAGAAGTGCCCAGTGAAGGGAAAACCAGTACATTAACAGCAAAAAAATCGCTCTGGCTTTAGTGGGCATCAGATCACACCCAAAGCCTCGAGCCTGCCCGAAACATTCAGTACAAACCAGGACTGCTCTGAGAGCTGCAGTAACTTCAGGGTGCAGTACCTTCATCCAGCACCATGTCCAACCCCTCTCAGATCCACAGTCAACGAGAACACAGATCACAGGAATTGTTCCTGGTCCTCCCTTTGCCTGCACATTGCAGGGCCACGTGCAGTCATGGGCTAGGTGGGGACAGGGAATGTGCACATCTGTGTGACAAATTCTGTGCAGTAACCCAGGGTGTATCCGTGTCCATTACAGTGAATTCCTCTGCACACACACTGTGGACACTTCCCACATTGGCTCTCACACCTGGAAATGAATTTGCCACCTCTGTCATAGCAGAGCTTAGCCAAAAAGTACATGATTTCAATGAAAACACCTTTTTTTTTTTTTTTTTTTTTGTAGAGACAGACTTCTTATAAGAAAGCAGTGTAAAATTGTTCAGTCCTTGCCTTCTCATTCTGTTATTTCTCTTTTCTCTCAGTGTGGGGTCCTTTCAGTGTGTAGAGTTTATTTGCATTGTGTCTTTTCTGCAGGCATTATTTAAACCCACCAACTTTAGGATAACACGTGGCACATTTAAGTCCGTGTCAAAAGTTCTCTGCAACCAGGATATCACACCCCTCTTCTTTGAGTCCTTGCTTCCAGATTTTGGAGACCCCATGAGCAACAGTTCCAACGCAGAGGATGTCTATGTCCAAAAGCTGATGAGGAAATATGGGATTCCTCATGACTCCAGTAAGTCTGGCTTTTCCCTAGGGCAAAATTTCTCTGCTATTTCCAGAGAGTCCTAGTGCTGAGCTGTTCCCCTGTATGTCTCTGAGGGCTGTGAGTACTCATTATTTATGCTAGCTGAAGATCTGCACTGCCCTAATTATTGGTGCTTTGTTTCCATAAATGTTCAGAGGAGGAACTGCCTGTGCAGCAGAGCAGTGCTTGACACTGCACTGTCTCCCATTTGCTGATGATCTGGTCTCAGGGCTCGACAGGTCACTGCTTTTTCTTGATGTGTAGTTTTTCTGACTGTACTGACATTATTAGCTCCTCTGAGTTCACAAAACTCCATTTAACCTTCGAGCAGATAATCTTGGCTTGAACAGCGAGACTCTTGTTGTCTTGAGTTCAGCAACAGGAGATCTTGGGGGTGGATTGCTTTTGTCAAGATGCATTAGATCAGTCAGTGAAGAGGGCCCTGAAGTCATTCTCTGGACACAGCAACAAACTGGGCAGATGGGGAAAAAATACACTGGTAGCTTTTTTGTGTCTGGTCTATTTGTTCTCTGTGCAATTCGTTTGCTTTTCTCCCCTTGCAGCACCATTTTGCTTATCCTTTTACCTGGACCTGGTCAAGACCCCGACTGGAGCTTTAATTTGGTCTTTTTTAAAACCAATGGTGCTTGGGAAGATCCTTTATACACCAGATACCCCAGAAACTCGAGCCATCATGAGAAAGGTACTGCTCTGTTTCAGGACATCAGGGTACACTCACTCCAAAGGGTTGTAATTTGTCTAGCATGGGCTTGTTTCTCTGAGAAGCACAGGTCTGCTTTCTCACTGTTTGGAGTATTAATCCTATTATCTTTTCCTAGTCTCCTTGCTGATACGTGAGTCATCTTTTGTCTTGGAATGAACCTTACCTCCAGAAAATTGCTGTTGGTCAAATATTTATAATATTTTTTTTTTTTTTTAAGGCCTTCAGTTTATGAAGTTTCACCCACACATTTTCAGCCAGTAAGAAAGATATTTCTCCCAGGACAAGTTCTTTAACCAATATTTGTTCACAAGCAGACCAGAAAGAAAGGTAGAAGGAAAGCTGATATCCAAGACATGCCCTAAATTGCATTTATAAGTAGTTGCATCAAATTCAATGTGTTAAGGGGCATTTTGCCAAACAGTGATAGAATGCTAAGAAAAATCCTAAGGAAACCAAATTTGGTCTCAGCTGTTTTATTGATGCATTTATTGATTAAAATCTGTAAGGTAAAGAATAAATTAATCCTTTATGCTGTGGGTTTCTTTTGTAGTCTAATGCAACCCTGGAGCAGATGGCTGATCTAGCCCTGAAGTCCCAGGAGTGGTTGGACAAGTCCCCTGCCGTCATGAACTCGCTGGCTAAGTTAAACCAGACAGTTCCAATGATCAAGGTACCACATCCTACCTCCCCCACCTCTCTTGCCAGGAGGGAATTGGGAGCATGGATTTACTCCCTGAAATGAAAACTGTGGTTCCATGGGCGTCTTAGGTCATGTGGGGAGGCCCTTCTCAGGCTTTCATCCTGGACTTTCCTGTTGCTGTGCCTGCCTGTGCCCTCAGCAGCAACGCTCCTGGCACACCTTTCCGTGCACATCCTCTGCCTCAAACGATCTGTTTGTAATGTGCTCCCTGACACTGGCCATGCTGGGGCCTGGGGGAGGGCTGAGATGAGCAGGGAGCACTCTTCAGTTTGTAAATTAACTTTCTGCTTGATGGGGTGATCCAGCCAGCCAAGGCCAGGCAAGAAATGACTTTTTCAGAAAATGAAACAGTATCTATAATAAGCATGTTGCTCTGGGTACACACATGAGAGCTAGGAGATGTTTTGTACCTCAGTGAATGTAAATAAAATTTCTTTTTCCCCTCCTAAGGAGCCTAGCCTTGCTTGGCTACAGAAGGCAGTAGACTGTAATGTCACACACACTTGTTTCCCATTCTCTAGTAAAAATTGACTCCTTTCCTTACAAAACTAAGAAAACGAGACCCCTGGAAACCTAAAGCACTAGAAGTTAATTTCAGGGACTGGAATTCATTCTAATTTCCATGGCACTGAGAGAAAATCCAGAGTGGAATATGAAAAAGTGGAATTAAATATTCTCTGCTGATGGCACTCATTGGCGGAATAACGAAATATTCAGCCAAGCAAAAATCTGTGCTGATCTCCATGTTTAATTTCTGTTGCCTGCCCATTGTGCTCTGTCCGTGTCCACAGGACTTAAAACAGACACAAGGGAAGTTTACTGCGTTTCTAAAATAACTGAGATTATCCATGATTTTTTTTCACGGGACTCTAGAACCTGCTGGAGGCTCAGTAGGCGTCCTCTCTTGACTCCAAGAAGCACTGACTTGGACTCAGAGAGCTCAGTGTGACATTTTCTTTGCTGGCATTTCTCCATCCTGATACACAGAGTGAGATATGGAAGGTCAGGAAAGGAGTAGGAGGGGGTTGTGCAAATGCTCAGTGGAGCCAGCTGGTCTGTTATATTTTAGAAATACACTGAATAAGCTCAAGAGGCTTCTGGTCAAACTGATGCTTTTTCTTTTTCTTTTTTCTTGTTGCTAGAATGCCCTGCAGAACCCCTTTGTGCAGGTTTTTATCAAGCTCATGGTGGATTTGGATGCGGCTGAACTGCTGAGCCAAATAAACGAACTGGGTAAGTGTGTCCGTAAGTGCTGCCCTCTCTCTTGTACTTCGGGTCTGGGAGCTCCAGAGGCACCAAACTCCAGCCATCCCATAGTGCTGCTCTTCTCTGGCCAGTGTTGGATGCTCCAGTGCAAGGCAGTCTCAGCTCTGATCCAGAAATCTTGTGGTCTATGGGGAAAGGCTCTTAGAAAGCACAGGGCTTGTGTGGAGAGATGTTTGTCCTGGGTGTTGAAGGGAGAGTGGGACGGAAGGCTCTGCCGCTGTGTGTGGCCACTGGAGGACACTGTTTAGCCGTAATTAGGACTTCAAATGAGCTACCTGGGACTCGGCTGGGAAATGTTGGAGAGCTCACTTGCATCGCAGCAAGGTTCACATTAAAAGTTCTCCAGAGCAAAAAAGCAAGGGATCAGATAAAGGTACCCAGGCTGATGGAGCCAGAGGGCATGCTCTGCTGGAATTGGCTGTTCTCTGGTGGTCTTGCATGGTCCTTCAAGATGAGAATTGCAGATGATGCATTGTGAGAATCACCAGCTGACGGTGGTGGTGGATACATCATCCCCTGTGAGTGCACAGCAGGGGGATCACAGCCCCTCCCTCCCTGGTCTTACTGTCCCTACCCTTCTTTCAATGAGTGGCCACACATGTCAACATAATTCTGGGCTGTGCCAGTGAAACCCACCAGCAGCCAGGGGTGGTTGTGTTCTGCTGCAGGCAGAAGAGTTGTTTCCATCCCGTTCATGATGACCCCTGTGTTATTCCACGGGTATCAACTCCTGTCTTAACTCCCCCCAAGCCGTGGTGCCTGGGACAGCTGTTCCTTGTTAGTTCCCTGCATTCTGCAGTCACCTTTGGAAGCTGCCAGCACACAGCAGTGTCTTCATTAACTGCACTATCAGGCTGAGTCCACACATCAGCACAGCACACACGGCTCTGCCTTGATGTGCCCGGGTAAAGCACGAGCTCCCCTGAGACACGGCGGCTCAACAGGAGAGTTGATTACAACCAGAACCGTAAGGTGTGGAAGGAATGATCAGCATCATGTGCGAGTCTAAAACCCCAGCAGGTTAGGAGGGACGTGTGATTTGGGATGGCTGTCACATCCCACTGCTGGCATCCTCCCAAAGGCAAACTCACGAGCATATTACAAATGATTAACATAAAAACTGGGTCAACAACATGCCTTCATTGCACTGCCGAGTGAAGAAATGCATTTTACACTTACTATTTAGTGTGATGGGGAGTTCTTTCTGCCTTTCTGGTGTCATCGTTAGTGTAAAGACTGGAATGACGTGATGGATTGTTTGCTGTTGTGGTGATGCTGGTGGTTTTGTCTGTGGGGGGTTCTTTTCCAGATGATATTCGGCTGGAATTACAGAACAACACTGACATTGTGGATCAGCTGAACACTCTTGCTGCCCTCGCTGTAAACGTGTCCTCCTGTGTCTCCTTTAACCGCGTTCGGGCAGTCAAGGACCTGGAGGAAATGGAAATGGTGGCAAAGGAGCTCTTTCTGAAGAACGAGCTGTTTGCAAGTATGTGACAGTCCCAAATCCCCCTGTACGTTAAATTTAGCCTGATAGAGGGTGGGAATGCAGCCTAAGAAATGTGGCTTTTCACCACCAGCTGTTGTGGTCACAGCTCCCAGCACACAGCAATCAGTTTTGAGCCACCGTTTGTGTGGGACCTGCACCCTGACACCTCCCTAGGGAGAGTTTTACACTTTCCTTTTGTACCTCCTCTTCCTTTACACCTCAGCTTGGTCAGCTGGTGTCATCTCTTGATTAATTCTCAGTCTGAACAAAATTCCACTGCCCTAAGGAGATCTTCATGCAGCTACTTTATTTCAGGCTTCCACGGGAAAAGATGCTTTAATCAAGGAAGATATGACAGAATCATTGAGGTTGGAAAAGACCTTTAAGATCCTCAAATCCAAATATGAGACAGTTCAATTTATTAGGATGTCATAAAGCTCTTGAGATATTCCAACCAAGCACCATAATGTTATATTGGGTCTTCTCAGTCACACTTCACATTGGTGGGACTGGATTGCAGCTTTGGATCAGACTGCAGAGAGGGGTGGAAGGAGCAGGGAATAGGAACTTTCATTAATTTGAATAATACAAGTAAATCTGAATTTTTAAATAATGGCAACTATATCTCCTCAATTAGGATCTCCTTAAAAGTCCTGTGACCCGTTTGGTTTTATACTTCATAATTGAGGAGGAGATAGAAACTTCCTTTTCTTGGAACTTCAAGCCCTGATATTTGTCTGTTCCCACAAAAGTAGCCTTCTTTTCTTCCCTGTTTTCCCTCCATTCCATCATAGGTTTTATATATGGAATAATCAGGAAAGATATTCTGGAGAGATAAACTTCCATGGCATTTTCTCTACTCAAACAGACATTTTAAAGGCAAAAAAATTCCTGTTTGTCAAACTGTACATGCAAATTCCAAACAGGAACACGCAGAGCTTTTATAGTCTTAGACCTCTGAGCTTTGCAGGAGTTTGTGTGGGCCCAAAAATGTGTGTGTAGGTCACCAACAATTGTCAACACTGCATTGCTGAGGCATTTGTGGTACAGCATGATGACATGAGCTGCACTGCAGGGAGCACCCTGGGGCATGGCCATGACAAGTGCTGGCCCATCTGAGCATTATTTGTGCAGCAAAGAAGTGAAATGTAGAAAAGGCTGATAAAAACGAGGAGTTCCTGCGTGTATCTGCGTGTCCTGCTCCCTTGACTCCAGAGGAAAGCCTTTTCCCTTTTGTTTTCCAAGGTATCATTTTCAGGCTGCCTTCCAGCCATGGCAGCCCTGGCTCCTCAGTTTCTGGAGCCTTGGCCCTCCCTCCCGTGCTCAACTACACGATCCGGATGAGCAGCAGGATCACCCAAACCACCAACAGGATACGGGAGCGCATCTGGACCGTGGGCCCGCACAATTCCACCTCCCAGAGCCAGATCTACAGCCGGGCCTTCATTTACATCCAGGACAGCATCGAAAGGGCCATTATCGAGTTGCAGACTGGCAAGAAACCAGAGGAAATAGCTGTTCAGGTCCAGGCCATGCCTTACCCCTGCTACAACAAGGATATGTGAGTTTGGGTGGCTTTTGTCTCTATGCTTTGTGTAAGCTCATCTTGTCTAACCTATAAAAGTAATTTTGGGTTCTGTCTTTTGGTTGGTGGGGGTTCTCTTTCCCCAGAGGTTTGAACAGAAGAGGGAATTTTGGTCTCTCCTACAAATGGTCTGTGTTTGGTTTGCCTAATCTTTTGTTTTCAGTGCTCTGTATGTACCCGGATTGTCATGGTAACTATAGGTTTTACAGCAGGTAAAGTTCCCTGTCCCTGTTTTACTGCCCATGGTAGAACTGAGAGTTGGCAGGACCTGGGTTAAATATGAGTGTTGGCTTGTTCTGCAGGTGTTTGCATGCAGACAATGCAGCAGAACTTAGAAAATGGATTTACTGGGGAAAAAAAAGCATCCCCAGGTTTATGAGGTTTGTTCCTGGAGATTGCTGTCCAGCTGTGGCATTTGCTATTCATTCCAGTGATTCTAGATAATGTTCAGTGTATACTGAGTAATTCTCAATCAGGTGCCCCTGAGATTCTTTAAGCAGGATAAGAAGGAAGATGAGATTGTACCATTAATCTCTGCAGTAATGAGGGAGGACAGAGAGGCTTTTGATGCAGAGTTGCCAGGGTTAACAGCCTGTTAACAGAGCAGTGTGGGATCCAGAATAAGTTTTGGATGGCGAAGCAGATCAAAAAGTTTTGGATCCTCTTCCTTTTCCCTCAACTTGAGCCAGATCTGCACCCAGTACGAACTGCAACTCTGCCAAAGGCAGCAGAGAGCAGCGAGTCTCTCACAGCTGAGGACCTGCCCCTCTGGCAAGGCAGTTTTGGTCTGAGTGGGAAAGCTGGCAACGTGGTACTGCCTCAGAGTTATTAGTCTGATCACAGCTGGTGGCCAAACTGGGTGGAAAACACACAGGGAAGGGATTTCAGTGTCCATCAGAGAGCACTGAGGGATGTTCAGCAGATTCTGTGGGAAGGCTGGGAGGTCGCTGTGCCCTGACATGAGGGTCTCCCTCGGAGCAGAAGTACAAGCTGGACCTTGGAGCTCCTTGCACTGAAAAGCCTCCATGTCAACTGCAGGAGCCAAAGGATTATTTAGGAGCTGTGAGGTGTCATTTAGGAGCTATAGCAGAGCCATCAATCTCCTGTCCCAGCTGTCACTTAGGAGAGCTGGGGGCCTGTAACCTCTTCTGGGGGCAGCTACAAGTGAAGTGCCCACAAATGCAGGCAGGGAGCATCCAAACCAAGTTTTGCAGCAAATACAAATTGTTGCTGAGAGAGAGTTTTGTACAATGATTAACTGGCTGCTGGAAGCACTTGCTACAGTGCTGTCTGCTCCTTTCTGTGTTCCTGGGCTGCTGGGAAAACCTCTTGCCTTTGGGTTTCTCTCCCCACCCCAGGTTCAGAGGGACATGAGTTTGCTCAATTATTAAAATACCTAAAGGCTTTGGATCTGCATCCAGTAGAAGTCATCATAAAATGCCTGCTTATCAATTGTTATTGCACAGTTACCATCCTGCAGGGAAAAGGAGGAAATATATATATGCCAGTACACAGAAAATGTTGGGAAGTGCTGAATTTTTAATAAACTAGAGATCATGCACAAGGTGGTAGCAAAAGAAGAAACCCAGACAACAGAGCCAGCAGAGCTACTGAAATGCCTTTTCATGGTGCTTTATAAATAAGGCTTCATTTGCGTGGAAACATTTCTGGAAGTTCTGGTTTATAAAAAATTTTCAGCTTTACAGGTAAAAAAGAAATTAAAAAAATATAATTTGTGTTAATTTCCCAGTGTTGTTGTACATGCAGCTTTTTCCAGGAATAACACTGATTGTGTTTTTAAAGACAGGTTCAGAAATTAAGGAGAAAAGCATAAGCCCTGCAGATGCAATTATGGGAATCTCCTGCTAAGAAAACTTGTTTTCCACCACAAAAGTAAAAATTTATTGTTAGCCGTTGTTGTCTTTTTTTCTGCACACATTTGGCAGTGGAGAAAGGTTTTAATTAAAGTGAGGAGCCCAGAAATGTGACCTGGATCTGCAGTACCTGTTCTTTGGTGCAGGAGAACAGACCCCTCAAAGGGAAGAATCCATGCCTAGAGTCCCACACCAGCAAATATGTCCTGATAACAGAATTTGGCCATTATATCTACGAACAGAACTGGTTGCTGGGATGTTTCCAAGTGGGATTCATCCCATCAGAGAGCCAGGAGATGCCACTGCCTGTAGCACTTCTGGTCCTGCCAGTGGTGCTGCCAAGCACAACTTCCAGAATGCACCAGGAAATCCCTCTGCAATTCAAAAAATAAAGAAAAAAAGATTCTGAACAGGCAGGAGTTTCACGAATAGAAAATCCAGTGCAATGGCAAAGGAGTCTTTTTTTTTTTTCTTTGTAATTATTAATTTTACTCCATGTTTTGAAACCTAAGCTTGTCTTTTCCTGTGCCAAAGTATTGTTCTGAAAAATATATTCTGTATAAAGCCTTAATCCCCAGAACATTTGGTATTCAGCTAAAAGCCTGCATTTGCCTTTTCCAGGTTCTTAACCAGCGTGACCTACTCTCTTCCATTTGCTCTGATGGCTGCCTGGGTGCTGTTTATAGCTGATTTTGTTAAAACACTTGTTCAAGAGAAAGATCTGAGGCTTTATGAGGTACGGGGAAACTTTCTGGGGCATGCAAAATTATAAACAGATTTTCCTCATTAGTGGCTACTGTGTCTCATGTTCAGTATTAAATGGAGCAAAACAAGCATTAAGGAAAATATTCCAAATACCTATTGTGTTTGAATTCTGACATTGTAACCAAGCTCAAAGCCACAGAAACGTGTGGAGGGAATATTGCTTTGCAGTTCTGAACACTAGAAACCTGGGCACCTCACAAAATTACAAGTTTTCTGAAGATTTAAAGCTCTCTAAAAATTGACTTTGAGTCATACCTGCTGGGGACAAAGACATGAATATTGACTTATTTCCCATCCTTGAAGTTATTATACTTAATATTTCAGAAGGTGCTACATATTACATCAGCTCCTCTGAAATGAAGTTCTTCGGGTTGCCTGTTGGAAAAGAATTGACATTGAGACATAGGGAATTTATTAAATTAACTCAGGTTTTCAGTGTGATCACTGTCAACAGAGGTGAACAGCAGAGAACTTTTGTAAAACCAACCTTCAGCAAGCAGCAAAAGCTCGAGCAGATTTGGGTTTTATCCGACACCATGGAAACAAACACTGATTCGCCAAAGCATTTCCAAGAAAGGGCACTCTGTGACCTGGGATGAGATGGAGAATGAGTGAATCCCAGGGGCTCACTTACTCCAGTTTAGGGAACCATTTTCCCTGTCTCTGAGGGTCAGGGTGCCAGTCATCTTTGTAGCTGTGTAATAATGTACAAAAAGACACCAGCACCTGTAGTTGCTTTTGGATTTATCAGTACAAATTTGCAGTTTTGTGCAAGTTTCGTCAGCTAATTTAATATATTAGTATTGTTTCCTTGTAACCATGGTAATTTAGGTATTATTTGCTGTGTGAGAAATGGTGTGGTGAGAGCTCTTACACTCAAGCCACTGGACCAATTAGCATAATTTTATAAAAAAATAACCAAAATGCTTTAGAAAAGTCACAATTCTAAGGCCAGAAGCTGCTTTGGAGCTTGTGAGCTGCAACACTTGACACTTGCAGATCCTGTCTGTGCTGTTCTTTTGCAACAGACTGGCTTGCTTTGCAAGCCTTGGGCATTCCAGGAATGTGAGTGCCTGGCTTCTCCCTGGATAGCAACACACAGGATAGCATGAAGGGAAAGAGCATGGTCTGGTTGCATGTCCTGTCCAGGAGCTGAATAAAAAATCATGCAGTATCAGCAGAAAGGTCTCTTTGTTTGTTCCAGATGTCATTTGTGGTTGTTTTTCCCACCTTTCCCTCTGTAGTACATGAAGATGATGGGTGTCAATGCCAGCAGCCATTTCATCGCCTGGTTTGTGGAGTGTGCCACCTTCCTTCTGATTACTGTCACCTTCCTCATTATTGTTCTAAAAGTGGGGGACATCCTTCCCAAAACAAACACAGCGCTCCTGTTCCTGTACCTCATGGACTACAGCCTGTCCATCATAGCCATGAGCTACTTCATCAGTGTTTTCTTCAATAACACCAACATAGCAGCCTTGGTGGGCAGCCTCGTGTACATCCTCACCTTCTTCCCCTTCATCGTGCTGCTCGTCATCGAGAACCACTTGAGCTTCTCTGTGAAGAGCCTCCTGGTAAGTTCTGCTTTTCCATAACATTCACAGCCATGGAAGTAGATGTAAAGCCTCATTTCTTACCGGGAGTCAATATATTAGGATCCAGAAGCCAGACTTGTTTTCTGACTCACCAAATTCAGGAAAGGACATCTATTAATGCAAGGGGTAGAATAATTAACCACCTGTCACCAGGAGATAATTCTCAGGCAGGGCTGTATTTCAAAAGCCTCAAACTAAAGCCCTGCATGAGGGAGGAAGTTGGATCCTGGGTGTGGACGCAAAGGAAAGTCAGGCTCTAAGGAGATATTACAGCACCTTCTCATCATAAGCCTGCTGTGATTGCTGGGGAAAAAGCCCTCCTCATTTTCCTGGCTAATGAGGGCCCTGATTGATTGACTGACTTGACTTCTCCTTGAGACTAATTCATAAGCTGTTTGTTTATCCCCCAGAGCCTGTTGTCTCCAACTGCCTTCAGTTATGCAAGTCAATACATCGCTCACTACGAGACTCAGGGCATAGGTGAGTTTATGGCAGACAAAGCCAGGCCTGGAGCTCCCTGCTGCTGCCATTTCACTGGCTAGCACGGATCCTGATTGTATTCCCCAATTCCTTTCTGCAGGCCTGCAGTGGGACAACATCTACAAGTCCCCAATGATTGGAGACAACACTTCCTTTGGCTGGATGTGCTGGCTCATCCTGATAGACTCCTTCATTTACTTCATCCTGGGGTGGTATATACGGAATGTTTTCCCAGGTAAGGATCCAGAGCGTTGGGGGTGGTGCTGTTCCATCTCTTTTGGAAAACAATGAGCACAGCAGTGGCTCAGGCAGTGAGTCTGCACACACAGGATACCTCAGTTCTGGGTCAAAGGGAGCATCTTGATGACACTGAGACAGAGCAGAGCAGGGGAGCATTGGGATTCCTCAGCTTGTCACATGGCTAGGTGGGTCTCCTGAAGAAGCAGAAGCCAAGGATGCAGGAGGATGTGTTTGCAGTCTGGTGGGTGAGAATGAGAACAGAGTACGTTGGCCTGCATTTGTCAGCTGAGTGATTTTGAGTTGTGTTACTTACATCATTTGATTTCAAAAAGTAATTCCTGCCTTGGGCAAGAGCCAGTACATTTGTCTTCTGCTTTTCTTCCCCACCTAATGAAGCAGTCCACTGGCATACGGAAATCTACCCAGTGGAAAATGTAAAGTACTCCTGCCCTCCAGCTATGGAGTAACTCAGAATAACAAATTAGCAAGTGCTTCCTTTTCTGCCAGTCAGGCAAACTCTCTACCAAGTCTCAGGGGCACATGAGCACATCAAGAGGGAGACATCTCTGTGGAGTTCATTTTGGCTGTCTTGAGCACACCCCAAATAGTGATAATTCCTGGGAACAGACACCTGGATGAGACTCCTCTTCCTGCAGGTAGATACGGCATGGCTGCTCCCTGGTATTTCCCACTGCTTCCATCTTACTGGATCGAATACAACAGTTACCTCCCCTTCTGGAATGAGAAACAAAGAGGCCTCCTCTTCTCCAAGCTGATGTTAAGGAAAGAAGTCACTGTCAGCAATAAGATATGTATGTGGATGGGGTAGTAATAATAACTTATATTTTAGGTAAACAAAGCCAAATTTTTTAAGGGGCACCATACTCAGAAAACACATTTATCTGTTGATCTTTATTTTGTAGCACAGGGCAAGTTGGAAGCTGGTACTTACATGATTGGAGATTTGGCTTTTAAATTATATTTTTTCTTCCTATTTGGTGTGGAGATCCAGTACTGATTGTCCCATGCATATTCATGTATGTTCTAGTTGTGCAGTTACCTTACGTGCATATCTCTGTCTGCAGCACTATGTGTAGAAATACACTTTTGTTTGTGCAAGCAAATACAGGTTTCCCCTTGGCAGAGGGGATGTGTGCCTCTTTGTTCATCTCTTCAAATGTTTAGCCTGTGAAATATTGCTGGTTGTACCTAGCTGAAAATAACTCGGCAGTTTTGCTGTGTGTCCTCTTAATTTTCTGTGCTTGCTTAGTATAAATTAAGTTATATGCTCTGAAACACCTGAATATGAGACCTTTTCAGAAGTGATTAATGCCCATTGTCGGGAGTGATTAGAAGCTGCAGAAGTAAAAAGGAGAAATCCCGGAGAGCTCAAAATGATCCAGATCGGTGACATGTCTCAGTGTTCCCAGCTGAAAGGCACCTGCCTTGGCTGTGTCTTGGTTTTCAAAGCCCTGCTTATCTCTGAGGGGAGAAAAGCAGCACAAGCAACTGCTGCAGTGCAGTAACTTTTCCTTCTCTTTGGTGCCAAAGGTGCCCCCCACCCTCACGTGGAACCGGAGCCCACCGATCTCACCTTGGGAGTCTCCCTCCATGGCATAACAAAGCTCTACGGAGCCAAAGCTGCAGTGGACAACCTCAGCCTCAACTTCTATGAAGGGAATATCACTTCCCTGCTGGGACACAATGGAGCTGGGAAGACTACAACCATGTGTGTACCCTTTGAAGCGGCTCTTTTTGTACTGTGGGCTGTGACTGGGTGAAGGAGAGAGCAAGTGGGGCTGGGCAGTGGGGGGACACTGAGAAAGTTACTGAACTAGGCCAAACCTCTCATGTGGTTTTGTCTTGCTCATGGACAACCTCAGGAGTTCCTTCATCTGTCTGAATTCTGTAGGTTGTAAAAGGTTCTTTTCTGCTCAGGGACATGCTTTTTAATCTGGTGAGACACCTGAAATACCCAGCACAGCAACTGCTCAGGTGTTTTGTTATGTGGCGCTTTGGTGCCCGGGGTTAGGCTGTTTTGGGAGCTGTGGGCAGGTTGTGCACGCACCAAAGCTGAAGTGATATTAGCAAGAAAACTTAATAAATATACACTTCAGCTGTACAGGCTCATGTGTTGGCTGGGCTGGTGTGGCAGGGGATTAATGCATTGGCCTTTCAGCCTTGCTGTTTATAAATTATTATTTGACTCATTAGATAACAGCACTAAAGCAGACCTGTAGGACTTGATTTCTCCACTGATATATATGTGCATATCTCTGGAAGCAACATTAAGCTGATAAATAGAAGCCTCAGAAGAGCCAAAACCAGTAAGACAGATGTGTGCTTCATCTCAGCTTATTATCCATTCATCTCATCTTCTCTTTGCAAAGTGTAGGCAAAGGTGATATGCAGAAAAGTATAAAACCTTCTTGAAATTTAGTGTGGGCTTCAAATCCTGAGTAAGGTCACAAGTTACTGCTTTTTAATGATGGTTAGGAGTCCCAGGAGAGAGAGAAGCTCTGGGAAGGTGAAGGGCAGCCTGAGATGCCTCTTGTCCATGTAGTCCCTGCAGAGCAGCACCAAAACTGAGCTGTAATGTGCAAGTAGTTATTCTGAGCAGAGGGTGTTTGCCTCAGGGCTGTTGGCCATTGCTCAGTGGGTGATTACTTGCTTGAACTAGAGGAAAGTGCTGCTCAGTGTGAGGTGTCTTGCCTGGAAGTCTTCTCCCATTTCTCATTAACAATGGCAGTGAAGTCAGGTTTCCATGCTCTGATGTGGTTAGTAAATGAAGAGGTGGCTTTCAGTCTCAGCTGTGGTTGCATGAGGCTGTCTGGGTGCTGCAGGCAAACCCCAAAGCATGGAGCTGCACTGTGTGAATCCCCAGTGATCACACTGGAAGTCAAGGGCATTCCTGAGTATGGGTGCATGGGATGTGCAGTGGTCTGAGCAGGGAGAGCAAGGCTGAAGAAGGTAAAAGCACGTGTGAGAAGTAGCCAGGGTTCAGTGTGTGAGCTTGGGGCTTGCCCTTGCATTCCCACAGAAGGATACAGGGATGTCCATGGATGTTAATGGGCCACACTCTGCCACAGCAGGAGACACAGTGGGCAGTGGCCTCTGGCCGGAAGGGGTGGGATGGTGGTGATACAAGGAAACCTTGAAAGTGATGACAGGTACAGAACCACGTGAAAAAATGACCTGTGGCTTTCTCCTTTTTCTAACTTCCCTTTCTATTTGTTTTCTCTTCAGATCTATTTTGACTGGGTTGTTCCCTACATCGTCAGGTACTATCTTTGTGTATGGCAAAGACATCAGGACTGACCAGGAGGTCATCAGGAAGAACATGGGGGTGTGTATGCAGCACAACGTGCTCTTCAACTACCTCACCACGAAGGAACACCTGCTGCTCTACGGGTACATCAAAGTCCCTCACTGGAGTAAAGAGGAGCTCTACCAAGAAGTGAAGAGGTATAAAAATAGCAGGGTTGAAGAAGGGAGAGAGGGCTGTCAAAATTGTGTGGTAGTGCCAGAGCTTTTTGCTGCTGCAAAGCTCAAATTAATGGATTTGAGGAGAGCTGCAGATCCAGCTTAAGGTTCAAATGATACCTTGGTCTGACTACAGGAATATATTGATACCTGTGGCTGTAAAAAAACAATGTCTGTTCTCCAGGGGGTTTACAAGCTTCTGTGGCAATTCTTTGGAGATGAATTTATAGGGCTAAGGGTCTAGTCCTTGCTGCTTTACAGTTTTCCTCGGAAAGAGATTTAATCAACCAGTCAGGAAGATGATGTTGGCTTTATTGGTTCTGCAGAGAAGTGAAGCAGCCAGAACATCCCAGGGAGTTTGGATCTTGATGTCTCAGTTGATGGGGCTGAGCCTTTAACCTTGACTTGTCAGATGGAAGCTTTGAAAACATCCTAAAAAATGTTTTAAATTAAAATCCTGAGGACTGAGCTCCGGGGTGACTCTCCTCCCTGCACTGTGACCGCTCAGCAGGGCAGTCCATCCTTGAGCTGTTTCTCATTTGCAGTTAGGGAGTTTTCTGGGTGTTTTCAGATTCCCTGCTTTTGAAAGATGCCTGAAGGACAACCCTTGGGGGTTGTTTTTCCTTTGTTTTCAAGGACTTTGAAGGAGACTGGACTATACAGCCACCGTCACAAGCTGGCTGGCACCCTGTCCGGGGGGATGAAGAGGAAGTTATCTATAGCCATTGCTCTCCTGGGTGGATCAAGGGTGGTGATACTTGATGAGCCAACCACAGGGGTGGATCCGTGCTCCCGGAGGAGTATTTGGGAAATTATCTCCAAGAATAAAAAAGGTACAGTGATTAAAAGAGTTGCCACCCAGCAGCAAAGGGGATTTTGTGTCGTCTTCACAAATATGGTACCAGTGGCTTTGAACTGTGGGGTTTGGAGGGCACAGAGAAAGAACTGTGGGAGACTGGGATTTGGCAGGTCTGGGGGGTGCATCCTGGTTGGTTTTTGTGAATTCAGTGTCATTTGAAAAGTAACTTTGTCATAACACACAATTTACAATACAGTAACTTCCAGCTTATCTCTGCTGTTGCTTTTCATCAAATTTCACTAATAATTACCAAAAAAATGCAGTTGATTTTCACCTGATACTCAGTGTCCCCTCACTCAGTAAGGCTTTCACCTGGCTCAGGTAACCACATGTGTTCACTCTGTGGTGCCTGACATCAGCTTTGTGCTTTCCAGGCAGAACCATCATTCTCTCCACACATCACTTGGATGAAGCCGAAGTTCTGAGCGACCGAATCGCCTTCCTGGAGCACGGAGGGCTCAAATGTTGTGGTTCACCCTTCTACCTCAAGGAGACCTTTGGTGATGGATACCACCTGACTCTCACAAAAAAGAAGGTTTGTGTCTGAGAGCTGGAGTTCTGTCTCTGAGGGAGCTGTCCAGGCTTGTTGAGGGATGCAGGCACTTAGAGCTCTGCTGGCAGGAGCTGAGTGACAGATCCAAGGGTAGTGGTACCAAAGAGCTGTTGAAGATGCAGATGTGAGCATCTGCTGCTGCTGCTGCTCAGTGAGAGATGCTAACAGAACCCGTGCCCCTGCCTCCCTCAAGGCACAGGGAGGCTCTCCAGCAGGGCCACTGGACCAGCCTCCTTGGCCCTCAGAAAACAGGAATGCTCTGCTTTGTTGAAACAGCACAGGGTGTTCTTGAGGGCTAAAGACACGGTTGGATGCAGAGTGTGAGCTCTGGAAGTCAGAGGAATAAAGCAGATGGAAAGAGTCCATCCACAGTGTCTGGCCCGAGGCAAAGTGTTCTTGCAAGGAGTGAGGAACTTTGCTGTTGGTGGTGTTTATTACTGTGCTGTTGGTAGCCCCAGCACACAGAATAATGAGCAGATAGCATGAGAGATCAGCCCTTCTTCCAAACTGCTGGCTGTAGAGATAGAACATGGAAGAAGACCCATGTGCAAGCCCTGTTTTTCAGGGGAAATAGTGTGTTTGTGCTGGCAGCCAAGCTCAGGGGGCAGCTCTCTGGTGGCCAGGCTCTTTCTCTGTTGTACCACACACCCCTGAGCCAGTGCAGAGTGGCTGATTGAGCCCAGACTCAATCCCTGTAGGCAGAGGGGGCCCAGCGAGGTCTTGGATAGACCAAGATGGGCTCAGTGCCACACATCCCTTTACAAGGGACAGAAACCCACTTTTATCTGCTTTTGATACTTAACCTTCAAATGTTGGATACCTGGTCTGAGATCACTTCTGGATTATGCTCTGGGGCAGGATTTGGGATGCATCCTGCAGGAGGAAGTTGGACCTCACAGCCCTCTCATTAACTGCAGTGTTTTCCTCCTTTTTCAGAACATGATAGAGGAGTGTGACACCTCAGCAGTGACCTCCTTGATCCAGTCCCATCTTCCAGAGGCTTATCTCAAGGAGGATATTGGTGGAGAGCTCGTGTACGTGCTCCCCCCCTTCAAGTCCACAGTCTCAGGGGCCTACCAGGCACTCCTCAGAGCCCTGGACACCAGTTTGAATGATCTGCACCTTGGGTGCTATGGGATTTCCAACACGACTGTGGAAGAGGTATGAGCTCGGGATGCACTGGATGTGATGAGCTGTCATGGAAATCAGTCTCACACTGCTGTGTAGCTCTGCTTCCTGGGCTAGATGCTGGCACATTTCGGATGGGGGAGTTTCAGGCAGGGAAGAAGTGGTTTGGTTGTTCAGTGAGCTACAGTTATGAACATGTCAGTGTAGGTGTATCCATAAATCTGTACATGCACTAATGCATGAAGTATGTCACTGTCTCACCTTGCTAACAGCTCAGAAAATGAGATACTGGAGTTAGACTAAGGAGAAAGGGCAATGATTTATTTCCCTTGGAACTGTTCTCCCCATCTCCATGCATCTGGAGATGGGAGGGAGTTGGCAAACCACCTAAAGGATGGACATGAGCATGAATGCTGAAAGCACTGCAATTGTACAAGTGAGTCATCTGATGTGTCTTAAGAGTAACACAGGCACCTTTTGCCATGGGAAATCTTTGGTCAAATAAACACATTTAATTTTATCAGAAACAAAAGGTAAATGATGGGCAGTGATGATCCTTGTCTTGTGGAAAGGAGGGAGGGAGATTGTTACCTTTCTACTCAGAAATTCTTTCTTGCTTAAGAGGTGTTTCCCCAAGGCAGAAAGAGTAAGTTATACATTGTGTACCACGCTTGGATGCCACGGCTGCACACTCCCAGCATGGAGACAGTGGGCTTGTCAGAGGCTAGAGGAGAAAACACCCCTGTTTGTTCCCTGGTGCCACGCAGAGAGCTGCTGGTGCTGATGGCCCTGTGGGTGTGGAGGGAGCAGAGTTACACAGGGCCTGGAGCGTAGCCTTGTTCACACCTACTCACTGGTCACAGAGCAGGTGGCTCCAGGACAAGGTGAGTCCAGGGGGCAGCAGCAAAGCTTTGAGTTTCCACTACTGCAGCAGAAGAAAGACAGGAGATGACAAGGAGGTGGACAACAACAATTTTGCACTGGAAAGAACAGAGCACAAAGGGAACAGAAGGAGGATTGTAATGCACAATCGCTGCGCCAACTACGGCTACAAAGCAGGAGAGTGGGTTCTGGTTATTGTTTTGGTAAGCAGAGTCATTTGGACAAATTTCTCTTCATATTTTCTTGCTCCATAGGTGTTTCTCAATCTGACAAAAGAGCTGGTGAAGGACCAGCAAGAGGATGCTGCTGTGCCCCACCAGCTGCCTGGAGGCAGTGGTCAAAGTGGCAGTGACGGAATGTCTGTGAGCACAGACACCTTCACAGACAGAGACGGTACTCAATTACCTCCAGGTTTTATTCCAGATGCAAACACTGACAGATGGGCTGATTTGAGCTCCCTGTCTTCTCTCTTTGTTGAAAATCACATTTCACCCAGCCAGGAATCACAAAACCAATAAATCACTAGAAATACAGCACTCATCAGTTCTTTAGATCCCCTGGTTTGCAATAGTCTGAATCACAGGATAAATTACAGAGGGGTTTTGTTTGCATCCGCCTTCCTTTAAATTGATCCAGGTTTTAAGCTGATCAAATACAGCATGTGGGTGAAAGAGTAAATGTGTACCTCTGAAAGTAATTGCTGTAATAGATGTAGAGGATTATTTCTCCATAAGTAGCAGAATTGGAAAGAAACTTTGTGGAAACCCCTTAGTGTGGTGGAAAAGAAGCACAGCTCTGAGCTGGCTCCTCCTTGCTGCTCTTTGCTGCGTCCCAGATGTTGCAGGAGCAGCCCAGACATAAAGGAGCCCAAAGGACCAGACAGGGGGATAAGGTCACATTCAGAAGAGGATCAAGCTACTCCACTACCTCTGAGGGTCTGAGAGCTGCTGCAGGTGGCACAACCCCAAAATGACCAAATACCTGGTTGAAGTGCTTCTTGGCATAGGAACACTTTTTTGTGCTTAATAAATATACCATTTATAGTTGGGGGGGGGCATCCAGGAGATAACACAGAGGTGTTTTTATACTCCTCAAAGCTGACCTGCACTGTAAATGTTTCTGTAAACAGTTACTCATATGTGTAGGGAAGTGTTTTGTGTGACCCTTAAAGAGAAGACTGAAAAGGATTTGCTTCATGTTGTATTGCATAGTTTAATATTTAATAAAGAGGAATAGGTTGTACAGGATTTGGCTCTGCTTTTAGTATACCACAAAACCTGTCCATGCACAAGGTCAAGTGGTTTGTCCTTGTTTTCTTATTTCAGGACTAATTTTGTTATAGGTTTTTCTTAGTACCTGCTTTTTAAATTATGAAAAATTTCAGTTTGTAAATCTAATAGACTAATATGCTTCCCCTGTAAGTTGCAGTTGTGTAGGGAGGATGTTGGTAACTTAGTGCATCTGGAGGCCTGTGTTCCTCTTGCAAGGTCTCAAACTGAAAATCAGTGCAGGTACACATTTGAAATGAAACAAAAACCCCCATGTTAAATGAGCTTAAGGCTCAAGCCAGAATGTGAGGCCTGTCCCAAGCCTGACCCTGTGTACGTTCCAGCTTAGTAGTTTTCAGTTGCCACCCATAGAGGTGTGAAGGAAGCAAAATGTACTCCCTGAGTACTGTAACCATCAATTCCCTGCATTGCACAAATACTGACCCATGACAAAATGCCTTCCTTTGTACCCAGACCAGCTCCTGATCAGATCCAAAAGCCTGCAGGGTTTGCCACTGCTGCTGAAGAAGACTTCAGCTTTGTTCATCAAGAGGTTCCACCACACCCGGCGGGATGTCAGAGGCTTCATCGCTCAGGTCATCCTCCCAGTCCTCTTTGTGATGGCTGCCATGGGCCTGGGGACACTGAGAACCAAGGAGACAGAATACCCTGAGCTCCTGCTGTCCCCCTCTCTGTATGGCACATCTGACCAGGCAGACTTCTTTGGGTGAGTGGTGATCTTGGTGACCCCTAAACACAGCGGTTTGCAATGAGCCAGTTTTGCCTTCAGGGCTATTTCTAAGCACAGCCACTGAAGAAGTGTTAGTGTAGTTATGCAGATAACATGTAGAAATCTTGTTCCTAAGGGATATCTGGGAAAGATGGCTTGGCTCAGACTAGCAATTGGAAAGCTCCAGAAGAGCAAGCTCTCAGCTGGAATTAACCATGGAGTGTGTGAGGAATATTCTTGGAGTCCTCCGGCCCTGTGGCAGCCATGGGGATTTTCTTAATATATATACACTCTCGCCCTGATGAGAAATGCAGGTTCCCATGTCAGCTGTCTCCAGCATTACAGCTCTGGGATCAAATTCTACCATCCTGTGAGCTGTCTGCATCGCCCTCCTCTCTGTCAGTACAGGATGTGTTTTCCTGCCCAGGCCATGCAGGCAGTTTGAAGAGCATGTGCTTTTCCAGTGTGATTAAGATGCCACCACTGAATTATTTCATTGTGCTTAAAAATCCTATTACCAAAGTGATTATAATTTGTATCATCCTGTTTTCATGTTGTGAATGTATTTCTTTCTCCAGTGGTTCTCAGCTCTAAGTCAGAAATACAACATTTAGCTCTAAAGCAAATGTGGCTGCTCTAGGTGTCCTATCCCAGGACTGCTCATGCCTTTCCACTTCAGTCCTGATAGATGGAGGAATGGGCCAAAGCTGCATGTCCAAGTACTCTGTTCCTAATGTTCCCAACTTCTCCTGGTGGATCATGGCTAGGGAGCTGGGGCAGAACTGAGGAGCTTCTTGAATAACCAAAACCAAGTGGGTGTCACAGATGAGGGAACTGATTGAGACAAGGCTGGAAGTCGTGCCTGAAAATTGCAGTGGATGTTTTTTTTCCTGGAAGTAAAATCTTGATTGTCCAAAAGTTCAGCAGTATCTTGCTTGGATCTAGAGGCAGCAAGTCACTGGAGTAGCTCTAGGTGATGGGCAGTCCTTTTAGACCTGTGTCACTGCCCTCATGTGCTGCATGTACTTCAGTGGTATTTCCACAAATATTTGTTTAACATCCTAAATATATCCTGTTTCAGCCAAACAGTTTTCTCTGCTTAGTAATAGTGAAAGTTCTTTGAACCTTTTCTTGTTTTTTCTTTGTTAAATCTTAGGAACTTTAATGAAACCACAGGTCCTTTAGTTGCCTCGATGCTTGCTTTCCCTGGAACTGATAACACCTGCATGAACGAAAGCAATTCGTAAGTACTTCTTGGGGTTTACCCACTTAAATTCCAAACCTGCAAGAGAACTGGCATGGCACTGTTAGCCATTAGACCTTGATGACCATATTTGTTCATCTGCAGAATTTTCATGCATTGGTGCCACGTGCACAGAAAAAAAATGTCTCCTGCCTGTCTGCAGCCTTGGCTTGCAAGCTCCTTCTCCTTAGGAGAGGCTCACTGGCATTTTGCTGGTGCTCTCACAGGTTGGGGCTGGTGGGATGTGGGTCAGCTGGGAGCAGGGGGGCTGTGTAACCCTGGTTGGTGTGAGCAGACCTCAGCCCTGCTGAGAGCCTGAGTCTGCCAGCACAGAACTGTGGATGTTCTTGAAGGCAGGAAACTGCACTGTGCTTTAGGAACTTCCACATGGTCTCAGGACCCTGACACTGGTGTTCTTTGCTTGCCTCAAGAAGTATCCACCACCACGAGTGGACTCCTTTATTACTAGGAGCAGTAAGGAAGCGACTTTGGTGATGTCAGGATGAGAGCAAGCAATGCTCATCTCTGGGCAGTGGTCCTTGCTGTCCCCATAATCCCAGCTATAACATAAGCCCACACAGCAAGTTCGTTTGCTGCCTCTATCTCAAAGCTGTGCCATGAGGGCTGGTTTGTTCTGGGCTCTGCAGATGAATTCTCAAGGAACTGGTAGTAAAATCCTGGGCAGACTTGCCTGCTCCTGTGTATCTGCAGGCAAATATTTATCCTGGAAATTTACAGTGACTGCCTGGGCACTACAGTCAATTGCAGGACTGCCCAGCTATTGCCAGGACAACAGCCCTCATTTCTGGGCTCTTTTACGATGATTTTGGTCTTTGTGTGCCAACTCCTTGCACTGTGTACTGTGGGAAAAGCAGTGTCTGGATTCTTTCTGAGCAGCTGAGTTAATCCAGGCACAGGGAGCAGCGAGGGCTCTGTGCTGAGAGGCAGCAGGAGGATGGGTGTTCCCTGAAGTGCCCAGAGCTGACAAGAAGGTCTTCTTTTCTGCTGAAGCTGCTCAACTGGCAGCCTTGCTGTCATTAAACATGACAGCAATTAGCTTCGTTTGCACACCTGAGCATGGAGAGCCTCAGAGGAAAATGTGTTCCTTTTCAGGCAGTGTTTGACAGAGGACATGCTTGGCCAGTGGATTACCAGTGGAGACCAGGAAACTAAGTATTCTACCTGCAACTGCACAGATGGCATCCAGGTAATTTGGATAAACCCAAAAATGAGGGGTCCTGGGGGGATGTCTGGGGGGCCTTGTGTTGGGAGTGGTTTTATGGGCAGGCATGATGCCAAGGGGGGCTCAGTGTTCAAAATCCTCCTGTCTCTTTTTGGCCTGGTTGATTTCGTACACTGGATAACCACTGTCTGCACCAGGCTGAGGGCAGGAGAGGAAACAGCATCCTCATAAGATTCACATTGTAATGTACCTGCCTCACTCCCCATGGTGGGAAAAGTTTAATGGTGTTTTTGAATGTCATACAATTGTCTCATTTAGTGTGTATTCAAGAGGAAAATTTCATCTTATACAAGCACTGTCATTATATAAAAGCACAGCTATTATTGCTGCTCGCTCTTCAGAATTTAACTTTATGCAAAGTCTAGACCTGCTCCTTGTTATAAATAATGATGATTAATAATATTGATCATTTGCATTATGGTGGTACACACAGAGCCAGACACGGGCACTGCTGGGATTAGTCTTTGCATGCACATGGGAAAAGGGCAGATTCTGCCCCAAGGGTGCTACAGTTTTACAGTTCAGTTTGGGGTTGAGCTCTCCTCCCTCCAGTGCTGTTCACCTGTCTTCAGCTCTTCTCCAGGAAGAAATCAGACTTGTGGCACAGTGAGGTGCCATTTATAAGATAAAGGATGTACTTAGTTGAACATTCCTCGTCATTCTTTAGAATGCAGCTATTTTGTGCAGTTTTCTGGACATACCCTAAATTTCACATCATTAAAAGTATTGGCATGATTTCTCCAGTGAGTCAGGATAATGTTCAAAGCTGATTCTCACCTCCAGTGGGCGCAGGCAGGTGTTCCTCAGCATGGAGGAAGCTGTTTTGTGTATTCTGATGAACAGATGCACAATGGGGGAGTGCAGGGCTTTTGTTATGGATGAGCTGAGGGAAGCAGCCAGCATGCTGTCTGGCAGGACACTTCAACCTCATGAAACAGTCCATGTGACTTTGACCCTCAGCATGTTAAATTATATATTCAGAACTAATTCAAGTTTTTTTCTGAAGCCCAGGAAAACATTCCCAGTGACTGACAGTAAAGCAGAAACAGAGAGTGTAGCTGCTGTGAAATGGAAGATGAGAGTTTGAGGCCACCACAGAGTTTTCTGCTCCGTGAGTTGTTTTGCCCTCTGCAGTTGTCTGTGCAGTCACTCTGCTAAGTAGGATCAGCCTTAATGCAGCCAAAATCTTCCTACATGGCATGAAGTGCATTTCAAGGTCTCACTGATGTCAGTGGAACTGAAGTGTAGATTTAAGCAAAGGTTGTTTTTAAGCACCTCCCTGGATATGCTGAGGGCAGTATGCAGGGACGTGTGCTGTGTGTCTGTGCACCCTGGTTTGTGAAGGATCAGCTTCTGTAGAAATCAGTCTCAGGACCAGATTGTGGCCATTTCCTGCCTCGATGACATGGCAGTTTTTAGTTAAAACACCAGCACTAACATTTTGCTTCATTTGTCTCTGCTCAGACATGCCCACAGACGAACTACACTCCCCCTCACAGAAGGACCTTCTCCACACGGACACTTTATAACCTTACAGGGCACAATGTGGAGACCTACATCCTGGCTACCACCAAAGACTTCCTGCAGAAAAGGTAAGGCACAAATCTCCAGGCCCTCCTTGCACTCCACTGGGAGCAGCCTCTTACACCTGTCATATCCCCTGTGCAGTGGGGTTGGAAGGGCCTCTCTGTGAATCTGGTGGAAGGAGGTAAAGTGTCCTGCAATCACGGAATTAAAGGCTTGAGCAAGTGCTTTGCTTGATCATAGCAGAGATAGCCCAGGGATAAGGTGTCAATCACCTGATATGTTGGGGCTGGATCTGCAGACAAGCCTTTGTCTGACTCAGAAATCTTTAGGAAGAGGAAAATCTGACACAGCCTGTCATGAAGTGAACCCTGGGGAGAGACTTTCCTCCAGGTTTGATTCTCTGAAGAGTCAATGTGTGCTTCCCTTGAACAAGCACAGCCTTTCCAGTGAAGGCAGAGGCTGAACGTTGCCTTGTGCCACGGGGCTGTGGGAGCTGTTAGTGTGTCTGGACTCTGCCCCACAGCTGCACAGCAGGGCTTGGGCCAAAAGGAGCCTGTCACCGAGGTTGTCAAGGACTATGTTCATCTGCTGTCAGTAAACAGAGCTGCTCATCTCCTGTCCTCTCACTCCAGTGAGGCAGGCACACAGACTGGGAGTTTGCCCAGCTCCAGAATCCCTCTCAAATGGAGGCTTTCAGCACGGATTTGTGATTGTGTTGCCACATTTGTTTTTCCTCTCCCCCCCCCCAAAAAAAAAAAAGGGCTCCTGCATCAGTGGTGACTTGGCCCCACACTGGGCTAAGTTCTTTCAAGTCAGGCTAGAATTCCCTGGGGTGGCAGTGGCATGTTGGACTTGCACCAGCCGAGGGTATCACAGGTTTTGAAGGAGGGCAGCAATGCATTTCCATCTGGTTTCCCCCCAGGTACGGTGGCTGGAGCTTCGGGCTGCCTTTGACAGCGGATCTCCGCTTTGATATCAGGCCAGTGCCCCCCAACAGAACACTGACCAAGGTAACTGACCCCCATCTCTCATCCTGGCCTGGGAAGTGTGGCACCCAGGGGAAGCCATGTCAACTTCGTGGATAGTCCAGAAAAGAAGGAGGAACCCCCCCAAATCTGCAGCTTGGCATGACTTGCAGAGAGATGACTTGCAGTTCATTTCTTTTTCTTTCCCCATTCCTTTTTATTGGTCTGGCTTCTCTTGCTAACAGGAGGCAATTTCTCTGCTGTCATAATTTTATTACACAGAGGTGAAAAGATCAATTAGTAGCACCTTTATCTCATGAGAGAATGTATGTACCATAGTGAGGGCTGGCTGGTGCATTCTGATATACCCATTTCTCTGGTTCTGCTCAATGAGAACGTTGTAAAACACCAAGGCTGAAATCTGAGGTAGCAGGGAAGTGCAAGAGAGCTGAGAAGAGCCTGTGTCCCCACTGCAAAACCAGCTGCCAGGGGAGTGTCCCTGTAGGAGCAGGGCTGTTTGCAGAGAGGGCTCCAACAGGGTTTAAAATGGTGTAGGTGAGAAAAGTTGTCATGGGAGGGAAGGGCTGTTGCTGAATGAGAAGGTGACAACTGGCTATTTTTTGCCCTAAAGCAGCTTTTCCCCCAGGCTTTCAAGGGGTGTTAGACTTGGCTGCTCGGCTGCCTTTGGGGAGTCCCATTGCTGGTGTTCACCAGAACTCAGCAACATATTAAAGGGAAGGAACCAAGTTCCTGTACATGTGGTCACATCCCCAGCCATGCTGCTTGCTTCTCTCCCAGAGGGCAGGTGAAGCTGATGGGTCTGCTTGTGCTGACAGTGAAGTCTGCTTTTATTTTATTCCTTGACATGGTTTAGTCACTGCACTTTAATCTGCAGAGCTTATGACTGTGGACAGCAACCATGGCATGATTCATTTGTGCAGGCAGAACAAACCACATGTTATCAGGAACATCTCTCCCAAATTGTTTCAATTTCTCAATTTTGTGCAGGTGTGGTACAATCCTGAAGGTTATCACAGCCTCCCAGCCTATCTCAACAGCTTGAACAACTTCATTCTTCGAGCTAACTTGCCAAAAAATGAGACTTCCAGATATGGTAAGTCTGCTTAACACAAGCAGATAAATTCTTCCTTTTGAGGGGGATATCCTGGTTCTGTTCAAATGAATGACAACATTTACCTTGACTTCAATGAGGCCATTTCTTTATTCACAATTCTGCAACTCCTTTAGAAACAGAATTGAAAAGCACGAGTAGATCACGTAGTTCATTTGTCTTAGTCAGAGACTCAGGGGAGCTGGACAGGGAGGACCCCAGCTCCTACATAAAGCACTTCATCCAAGAAATGCCAGTGGTCACTGCTTGATTTATTGCCTCTCATGATGGCACTGGAATAGTTGTCTCCTGATAGGTGCCCATTAGTTATGCATAGAAAAGCTACTTTAGATCATCTCTGGGGGTGGTTTAGATTAGGAAATTTTAATATGTTGCCCTTCTGCTGAGAGGAACTCAGGGTGTGTGGGTATGTGTGTGTTTGTGTTTAAATGACAGTGGGAAGAGTGAGATTAAGTGAGAAGTATAATTTTCAGCTCTATTTTTCCTCTGACACATGACATACACAGTTCCAAGGAGTGTTAGTAGCCCATTCGGGGTTCTCTCTTCTCATAGCTCAGGAAGGTACTGCAGCAACCCAAATTCCTGCTGATAAACCAGGGCACCCTCTTTCCCTTTACAGCATGGGCAGAAGCCTGTCTGTGTGTGCATGAGGTGAAGGGGGTGCAGGGACAGGACCTACATCGATGCCCCTTTGAGAAATGTTGTACAGAGATTTTTGGGCTCTGCCCTGCTAAGAGCACCAATTGTGTGCAGAAATGCCCTCCTGACTGACCTTCTTGGACAAATGGTGCCCTTCCATGTTTTCCTGCCCAGTGCCCAGCACCCCTCACCCCAGTGTCCTGCTGCCCCAGGGGACACCCAGATAGGTGACAGTGTCTCCTGGCTCACAGGGCTGTTCCTCACTGACGTGTCTGGATTGAACAAGCATCTGGTCTGAAACTGTGAGTGCCACACCATGAGTTAAAGGTGCTGCTTGTAAGCCAAACCAGCTTCCCACCTCACACACCAGTGCACCGAGGGTCCCCTCAGAGCCAGCTCAGCTCACAGCAAATGAAACCAGTGCCTTGTCCCTGCCACCACCCTAAAATACCCCTCTGAGGTTCGCAGTGAGCCCTCCAGGTCAGGTATCCCAGAGCTGCAGCCCCTGCCTGGCTGTGGAGAGAGGAGACCCGAGCCAGGGGCTTCCAGGAGCAGGAACATCCCAGAGCAGCTGAATTATTAAGCAGAGAAGCTTCTTGCTCTGTCTCTGTATTCCCAACACACGCTGTAGCAAGAGCACAGGCAAGAAGCTCATGTAAACAGCCAGGAAGTTTGCACAGGGAAAGTTTTATACCAGCAAAATAACGATTTTCAGGGGGAAAGAATAGCAGCAGTTTTATTCCATCTGTCCTGCTGCTTATGTGTTTTTGGAAAGAAATGCTAAGTAGTAAATGACCAGACAGATAATTCTCCGCTTCCCACTAATCATCCAAGCCATGGAATGGGAGAAATAAAATGAATGGATGAGGATGGCTCCCCCGAGGTAGAGTAAATCCAGTTTGAGATACAATTGAACAGACATTCTGTGGGCTACGGTCCTGGCAGCTAAATCTATTTGTTGTTGTGACAAATAAATGATGGTTTAAGAACCATTGAAATGGCCAGATAAAAGTGTGTTGTCACTTCAGCAGCTGGAAAGAGGTGCCAGTCTTGCTTTGGAGGTTTGACTTAGACTGCCTATATTTTTAAAAAAAATGCATAAAAAGCTTTTTACCCTGTCACTAAGCAAGTCATAATAGCTTTTGACTTATGTATATTGTGCTTTCTCTTCTCTCAATCCCAACCAACAAAAAAGAGAAAGCATTGAAATGGAAATTTTGACTTCTAGCCTAAGCTTCAGTAAAGGAAAATGGCTTTATAGTGAAGTATTAACAGATTAGACAGACGGTATCTTTCTTTCTCTCTCTCCCTTTTGGAGAAGGGAAACATTTCCTGGCTATTTGTGTGGCTTTATCAGCAGTCCAAGATTTTAATTCCATTTCTTTCCCTGATGACAAGACTGAGGTTTGGTTTTGTTTTTTTTTTTCCCTTACAAAATTAATTTCCTATGAAATCCTCCCTTTTTAATTCATTTGCTCAGTATGGCATTTGGTCAGCTAAACCCAGAGGCTCCTCCTTTCTGGTCCCCATGTCAGAGTGCTCATTCTTAGGGAAAACAACCTGGAATAGTTCTTCATCACATAATTCCTAAAGTCTGGCATCTGGCTGTAAGGAGCTTAAACTCCAGAGGTGGTGTGTTCTAGAAAATCAGTCTGGGTTTACCAGCAGCACTCCCCTGGGTGCCTAAGTATGAACTGAGAACCTCATTTTTAGGCACATAAACATCTAAACCCTTTCTCAGATGCAGGAGTTTTAGAGACTGACTGTCTCTTGGTGGCACCAAGGCAGAGACCTGCATGGGAGGTTGGAACTGCCCCACCAGAGCCCCCCATGCTCTTCCTTTTGGTTTGTAGGCACAAATTGCCTCCAAACACAGCAAAAGCACTGTGATTAACAATACTAATATATTCTGGGCTCGATGTTCTCCTTGGGAAAGAAGTACTTAAACTAAATCTGAGGATACCTGCACACCAGGAGGGAATTTCTCTCTTGCAGTTTGTGTCTGATACAAACCTGTTTGGAGGGATCTTTTTGGAAAACATCACAGGGGACTTACCATGGCAGTAACTAGATTTTACTAGTTCCTTTGAACAAAATGCTCCTTTATTTTTTTGTTTTCTAGCTTCCTAAGACAGAACAGTTCAGAGTTAACTCACTGCCACGCTGGGGACAAAAGTGTCTGTACCTTACTTGGGTTTATGCTCACATCTCCACAGTTCCCATATTGAGGAAGACACATGTCACAGGAAGGGAACAGTTGTGGAGAAAGGCAGTAGGGAAAGATTTGTTTCTGATGATGAAAGAACAAATGGAATGAGGGGGGATCATCAAACAGCAGCTCTGAAACAAAACACATTCATCAGTTTTGAAGGTGTCAGTGTTGAGGAATCTAACCTGAAATACACGGGCCCACGAGCGTGTGCCTCATTTTCGGTGTGGGAGTGCTGAAGGGAATGTTGCTGTCACCCAGACAGATGCACAAACAAGGCCTGGGGTTTGAATTTCAGATCTGCTGTGCAGCAAAGGGAAGGCATAGGGAAAATGAGGATGCTCAAGATTCTGCCCAAGATCTCACTGAGATGACAGAGCAGAAACCCTCTTTTGACCTGCTTTTCTTCTCTGCTCACAGTTTTCTGTATTACTGTCAATATCAGGAGCTGATGAAGGACACTTTAAGTTGGACACATTTTCAATTTCTTATTGGTTTTTTTTTTGTAGGTATCTTCTTATCAGCTCACCCATATCCTGGAGGACAGAGTCAAGAACAAGTAATGTAAGAGGATTCATTTGGCTGAAGCCTGAATTGTTTACCTTCAAAAGGAACAAACCAGCTTCTTGGAAACCATTAACCAACCTAAATTACTAAATATCTTTCTCTGAACAATGACACTGTTCTCTCTTGGCTATGAATGGTGTCCTACTTGCCATCAGAGCTGATTCTCATGAGGGTTTCTTTGCAGGATCCCCTATAGATCTGGAGGCCACAGTTACAGCATCCCACATTGGTGTGCTTTGGCACAGTAATAACAATAATGACACCGTTTTCCTTTTGGCTCTTCCACTCCATGCTATGGCACAGTGTTATGACTCAGTGCTGTGAGCCTTTTTTCCTGGGCCTCATTAGTATCAGCAAAGAGAGGAAAGAAAGGAAGGAATTCTTCCCTGTGAGGGTGGGCAGGCCCTGGCACAGGTTGCCCAGAGAAGCTGTGGCTGCCCCATCCCTGGGAGTGTCCAAAGCCAGGTTGGATGGGGCTTGGAGCAACCCGGGCTGGTGGGAGGTGTCCCTGCCCATGGCAGGGGGGGGAATGAGATGAGGTTTAAGGTCCCTTCCAACCCAAACCATTCTATGATTGTAAAAGTTGTGGGCCCAGAGTCAGGACCTTGTTGCTTCTGAGCTCTGAACAACCTCTGCAGTGAAGGAAATCTGCCACTCTGACTCACCATTCACATCCTTCTCCACTCCCTCCCCAGGCTCAACAGCTTACTGGACATCATAGTGTCCATGTCTGTGTTGGTGGGCTACTCTATCACCACAGCCAGCTTTGCACTCTACATGGTCAGAGAGCATCAAACCAAAGCCAAACAACTGCAGCATATTTCGGGCATTGGGATGACAACCTACTGGGTGACTAACTTCGTTTATGATCTGGTAAATAATTCACATTCCTAAATGCACCAAGAGTAGCACTGCACAGCAGGGGTAGGGGGGGAAAGTTCTTTATTTAAAGTTGGTTGCCTAGAATTCTTACTGTTACTACCCAGAGTGTTATGTAGTAATTGTCCTCCAGGGCACTGAAGACTATTAAGCATGAACCACAGCACTGGACTCTGCCAATGGAAGGCATTCCTTCTCTCTGGAGTGTGTGCAAAGCACTGCACATTTATCCAAGAGCAGCAGGAACAGGCTGGAGCTTGATTTCCATTTGACATGGAAGCAGCCAGCTGCTCTCCTGCCAGCGTGCAGGGCTGGATCTGCTGTCACACAGGCCCCACACATCTGGGTGAGGCTTTGGGGCTTGAGGCTACAGGTGCTTTGGGAACCCTGGGTGTACAGAGTGGGACATCAGCACACATCCCACAGCTGGCACAAAGCGGGCACAAATCCATTGGGTTGGATGCTCTCTTAATGATTATGTATTATAAAGGTTTTTAATCCAAGGAAAGCTACAAATGCAGCTATATGCCTTCCAGGACCTGAGCAAGTTCCTTTTGGTGGTGCTGTATAGATTTACCACCTTGTTCCTTGTTGAGCTCTGTGCTGCATTCCCTGGCATAGGTGTGTCCTTGTCCTCCCTCAAGTGAAGTCTCCTCCTGGTACAGAGGGTTAATAACCCTGCTGGAAAGCATTGCTGTGCTAAGAGGGTGAATATGCAGTGTCTGCAGCCTGAATGCCTTATGAATTATCTCTGGTGCGTGGGGTCAAACCCTCCCACAGAGAACGGCCAGTGCAGACAAGCTCAGCTCGTGAGCCTTGGCACTGCCAGCTATGCTGTAATGGGGATCAGCTCCATGTATCCAGCAAATTTCTCCTGAGGCAGTTCTGCTAGTGCCTAAAATCCCAGGGATACCATCACTTCCTGAACACAGGAAACCTTCAAGGGCAGTAGGGTGGCCAGCCCCCTTCAGAGCAGGGTAGGGCTAAGTGCTGAAATCCCTTGGGGAGTGAGCCTTGACTCTTCCTGCAGAGCACAGCCAAAGCTTCTGGGTGTTCTGGTAACACCAACACACAGCAACTGTGCAGAGCCCAAAGCAGTTTGAACAGCCTGCATGGAGGGGCTGGTGTGGTCAGTCAGCAGCACAAGGAGGGCTGGAAAGGCACCCAGAGGCAGCGTGGCTGCAGCCCGGCTTGGCAGCACTGCAGGGACGATGGAGCAGGCCTGTGCCTGCCTCCCTTATCCAGACACTTGCTCCAGCACTGCATATTTGTAAATCAGCGTGTGGAAAAATCCCTGGAGCCCTTGCACAATCAGTATTCAGCGGGCTGAAACTAATCCAGCGCTCCCGGCAACTTGATATTTCTCAGTGAATCCCTGCCAGTAAATTCTGCTAAATCCCAAAGCTGGGGAAGAGAGGAACCTCTCAAGGCAGGCGCTTGGTAGGTCCCTGGCTTGACTCAACATTATAAAGACTAGATTTACAGGGCACAATGAAGTGGTCTGACTGCAAGGCTAACAGAAAACCCAAAGGGGTATTTTTCATTCACAACCTTTTTTTAAGGTACTTTCTGCCCAGAGTCCTCAATGTTGAGGCTTTGCCTATTCAAAGTGGCTTTGTGGGAATTCATTTGCAAGCCTGGGGAGGACTGAGACCTCACCTGTGTTTGGTTTCCCTTAGGAAGCCCAAGCTGCACTTGTGGGACCAGACTGAGCCCTGGCTTTGTTGTTTCTGCATTGTTCTAGGAAAGCATTTAAGAACCGTTGTCCCAGTAACATCTTTTTAATATCATTTTGCAGGTACTTTTTATGGTCCCTATTGGACTCTCAGTAGGAGTTATTTCAGCCTTCCAGATCCCAGCTTTCTGCAACAACAGTAACCTGCTGGCAGTATTTCTTCTGCTGTTACTGTTTGGGTAAGTGTGGAGCTTAGTTATTTAAGTGTCCCTGCACAGAGTGAGGAGCTGGATATTGCAGGTTGCTGCAGTTTGAGGTCCAAGGGGGCAGTTCGTGGGTTTTTTTCTTTGACATGCACTTTACAAACAGTGATGAGTTGCTCCTTCCAGGAGCAGGGAGGTGAACCACTGTTGTCATGCCTGCTTTATTCAAAGCAAACCCTGTGTGAGGATATGGAAATATTCAAGGTCCCAGTGTCAGCCCCAAGCTGTAAGCAGATGCTTACTGAACTATGGCAAAGTTCAAGATATAGAAGCATTTCAATATCAGAGAGCAAAATAAACAGCAGCAAAATTCAGGATGACTTAGCCAAACTGTCTGCCTGACTTTGAATCCTCCAGGCCCAGTCTGTTTTCAGGTGGGGATTCACCTTCAAATATGTATTGTAAACCTTTTCTCCAAATTCCAGCAGACACAAAGGCATTTTTCTGTCTTTAAGCTCTTTGATGTGGAAATCTAGTCATGTGCCAAAACAGAACTCTCATGTCATGTTCCATCCCTGGAAGTGTTCAGGGCCAGGTTGGACAGGGTTTGGAGCAACCTGGGCTAGTGGAAGGTGTCCCTGCCCATGGCAGGGGGATGGGACTGGATGGGCTTTAAGGCACTTTCCAACCCCAGCCATTCTGTGATTCTGTTGTCTGATGTCTTCAGTTGTTTGCTTCCAAAGTGGCTCCTTGAATTACTGTGTGTTCTCTGCCCTGTTGGTAATTTCTAGGTACGCATCATTTTCATGGATGTACCTGCTGGCTGGGTTTTTCAAGGAAACAGGGATGGCCTTCATTGTTTATGTCTGTGTCAACTTGTTCTTCGGCATCAATACCATTATCACTCACTCGGTTGTATTTCTGCTCTCCCAGGAAAAGGCCACAGACCAGGTAGGAACCCTGCTGGTACTAAACCTGTGGTGAAACAGCAGGAGGCTTCTTGTGGCTTTGGTGGCTTTGATCAGGTCCTTAGCAGCTGGACACTAATCACAGGAACTTATGGGGTTCCCTATAGACAGGACACGAGTCACAGACGGATCTTGCTTGTCTATAATCTGCACCTCCAGCAAAGAAAAAAAGTGATGGTGACAGAGGGGAGAACACAAAAGGAGAGGTAGAAAACTGAGGACACTGTTTCCAGCCCCCCTGGTGATGGAAGATGAAGGGCGGGAGGTGGGTGGAGGTGTTTGATAACAAGTTGTTGATGGACACTTGAAAGCGTTACTGAGTTCTTGCAGCACAAACTGTGGGGAGTGACAACCGAATGTCACTTCCCCGAGCCTGACATGTGCTGCATTAAGCCCAGCACCAGCTGTCTGTCATCTAGATCTGTAATGCATTCATCTTCTCCTTGCAAGGATGAAAAATGACTTGGAGATGGTGATGATTCCCTAAAGTAAAGCCTTCTCTTAAACTGAGATATCCCTGGGATAAAATGTACACCTTACACGTAGGTTTCTTTTCTTTGTGAAGGGCAGTTGCTTTGTACAACAATAGCTGGGTTGGATTTTTCTGTCTGGCTGGACAGAGCTTTTTCAGCAACCCCCTGGATTTTAGGTATATACAATTATAATCATCTTTCATCCCTCTGTGCCCCAGTGGCAGGGAGTCAGGTTCTTTCCATGCTAATTTACTGCCTCTCCACTTTGCTATGTGCACTAATCCTTCCTTCTGCTAGAAATGTACCAAACCTCTTTTGTGAGACTGTGCATGGGGCTGCTTTGCCATGAATTAGCTGGTAAAGCCAAATCTTGTGTTTTATGGAGATGTTTGCCCAGGGGAAATGGGTATGACAGCGCTGCAGGGGAGCTGTGCTGTGCAGTTCTGGGGGGGCACGGTGCAGCCCCAGTGGCAGGATTCAGCTCTGGCCCACAGGTGGGTTCCAGGTGGCTGGAGCAGCAGCAAGGGACCACACTGGGGACTGGCTGCTGTTTACTATGGGTGATCACAACCTCAGAGCTGCCTGTTGACTTTTATGACCTTGTGCCTGTGAAACGAGCTGTCTCCAGAGCTCTTTGCTCTCAATTTATCTCTGCTCTGAGTCACAAGCAAATCCCAGTGTAATTGTTACACTTCAGTCCCACAGTAAAACCTATGAATTTATTCCATGAATAAAAGCAGTGACTGACTGTGCTGCTCTTTGTTTTTTTCCAGGGCTTGCGTGATCTCGCTGAAAATTTAAGGCATGTGTTCCTCCTGTTCCCACAATTTTGCTTTGGCTATGGCTTGATTGAACTGTCGCAGGATCAGGCACTGCTGGGCTTCCTAAAAGCCTATGGAGTGGACTACCCTGACAAAACCTTTGAGCTGGACAAGACCACATCCAAGCTGTTTGCCATGTTTGTCCAGGGCACCGTGTTTTTTGCCCTTCGTCTTACAGTTCACGACAGGATGATTCAGAGACTCTGGAACAACACACTGGAGTAAGTAACATCTGGAGCCCTGCAATGAAAACAGACCAAGGCAGAGCTCAGTGGTTTAATTCTGGGCTCTTGCACCATCATTGTCAATTATGAAGCCCATAAATTTCCAGGACACTCTGCAAACATGGAGTAAGTTTTCCCTGGCAGCAGGCCCAGTAATTGGAGCATTAATTAAGGGAGGTGTAGGTTACCAGAATCCCTTAGTAGTCTGTGCTGGCTGGGACTGGGTATGGTGGGTGGAGGTTCAGCTGGTTGGTAAGGGCAGCCACTTCATTGACAACCTCTCTTTGAATCTCCCCTTCCCCTCTGGCTTGGGTGCACACAGAGAGCAGTGAGAACATTCCTATCACCTTCATTAGGAATGTGTCCACAAGGCAGGACCTGCTCCAGCTCAGGATATTTGATGAAAAAGAGGAAAACAATTAGGTAGAAAGAGAACGCTGGGTGTTTTAATTCCCTAAACGGAGCAAATACCAGGAGAGAAGAGAAACTGCATATCTGACTATATGTGGATCTCCCAGGAAGGCTTGTTAGGATGTATCCCAAGCCCAGAGGCTGCTGCTGTCTGCTTGCCCGAGGGTGAGGTCCCCCTGCCCTCCCCACAGGTTCCTGTTTGACAGAGTCCATGGCAAAGTGTCCCTGCTGCCCGCCGTGGCCGAGGAGGACGGGGATGTCCAGGCGGAGAGGAGCCGGGTGGAGGCCGGCAAGGCCGACTTCGACGTGGTGCAGCTCCAGAACCTCACTAAGATCTACCACCTGCCTCACAAACGAATCGTGGCTGTGAAAAACATCAGCCTCGGGATTCCTGCCGGAGAGGTGAGCGGGGTAAAAGGCTGCGGGGGCGCCTTCCAGCACCACCGTCATCTTCTCTCCCAGTCCTTGCCACTGTCCCAGCACAGCTGTAGTGGTTTGTCCTGCTCTGACCTCTTCCTTCCTTTGGCTCATTTATTGGTTCTTGAGATGGAAGGCTCCTGGTGGATTTGGGGCACCAAGTGACTGTCTGAAGGCCCTAGAATGAGGGGAAGCAGATTGGGAATTGATGGAGTGAAATGTCTGCACGCTGTGTTTGCACAGTACCCAGCTCAGCACATCTCGGGGGCGGGTCACTGGGGGTCACCAGGTGGTAAATGAAGACAGCACAATTCACCTGAAATTATTCAGCTGAACTCTGTGGGAGATGGTGAGTCAGACTGCCATGTTTTCCCGTCGGGGAAGACAAATCCCTTCAGCTGAACGCACATTTTCATGAATCAGGACTTAAAATGAAAGAAAAAATGATCCTTTGGTCATGTCAGCGCAGTTACCTGCCTGAGAAGTGAAAAGACAGGAGCAGACAGAGATCCAGAGAAAAGAGAAGACCAGATTCTACCTCAGCCTGTGCACCTGACTTGTGGGGAAGCTTGGCATTAACCCCTGGCACCTGATTTATTTTAACCACCTGGATCCCAGTGAGATGAAAGGATGTAGGTGCTGGGCAGGACAGCAGCCTCATGTGGAAACTGGCACTGGTCTTTCCAGCAGAGGATTTTTCCTAAGCCACAAGTGGCATCCAGGTCTGCAATGGCCCATCCCGCTCAGCAGGTTATGGGGAGGGCAGCTGGATTTAGTGTGAGCAGTGTGGGGGAGGAACAACAAAACTAAAGCTCTCAGGAGGTTCAATAACAAACTTCTACTACAAACTTTAGAACATAAAGGTAGAATAAGGTAATTGGCAAATTTTAAAACAAGATCCAGGCAAAGTAAGGCACGTCACAAACTTTAACTTAGCAAACTTGGAGAGGACCATGTGGCCACTCTGCCATTTTGAGTCAGCCCATGTGGCCACTGTGCCATTTGGGGGCAGCCCATGCAGCTCAGCCACTGCTATTTCATCGTGGGCCAGAGTCACTAAAGCTCAAGAGGGCAGGGGCTGGAGCTGTGGCTGTCCCACCTATGCAGAGCTCTCCCTGTTTCCCCCCACTTCCCACATGGTTGTTTGGAGCCAGTCAACCATTCCTCTGGTCTCCTACAAGGTCTCTGCCTTCTGGCAAAATTCACCCTGCTGCTGGTGGGGTTTGGGGCACAGTTCCCCACCTGTCAGCTGAAGCACTGCAGACTGTGCCCTGCATGGACCTCAAGGTGGGGAAGAGCCTTGGGTCAATGCTGTGCATCTGCAGTGGGCCCAGCACATGGGAACCTTCCCATCAGCTTGTCTGTACTAACAATATCAAGATAATAGTAATTATCAGCACAATGATGATGGCTTATGCAACACAGAACTGCATATCCCCAACCTTAGCAATAAAACATGAATTTTACCATGAGATACTGGAACTGCACTACAGGGAGCCAATTCTTAATCTTATTAATGTAGTGCATTACTGAGATTATTTGAGAAAAATCTTGTGTCGCATTAAGGTTTTGCCAATGACAGCCCAAACCTCCCTCAGCACATTCCCACGAGTAGCTCTGCCCCTGTCAAGGGGAGGCTTTGCACAAATGAGCTGACCAGGATTTGGCCTGTCAATTGGGCTCCTGCAGAAATGCACCTCGCAGGAGAAGGAATGGCTCTTCACCATATTAAACAAACGGCCCTAATATGACCAGAGAATATTGCCCCATAAACAACCTCCATTATAGCATGGCCATGCGCCCGGCTCCTCTGCCTCTCCTGCAATCCGTCTTGCTCAGGGGGCCAGAGAAAGAGGAGACAAGGTGCACTGAGCACTCCTCCTAGAGCAGGATTTCTGCATTACAAATCCAGCACGCTCACATTTCGGCTTTTCTTTCCCACGCCCCAGTGCTTTGGCTTGCTTGGTGTGAACGGAGCTGGAAAGACGACGATCTTTAAGATGCTGACGGGTGATATCGGAGCATCCAGCGGAAGGCTGCGGGTCCAGGATCATTCTGGGTATGGAGGATGTGATTTCTGGGGAGGGCATGCGAGCAAATCAACCTGAGAGCAGTTTTTAAGGCTGGGTGGCAAAGGAAAACAAATGTGAAAGTCTGAAACAAAGCAAACCATTCAAAACAGAGCAAAAATGAATAAGGCAGGGAATCTATCCCTTGAAGGTGGTGTGGTTGCTTCCTAGGGGGCTGCATTCTGCTGCTGTGCCTCTGCTCTTCTCAAGAGGTGTTTCTTCCACTTCATTCCTTGTGAATGGCATCAGGCTCAGGTCCTCATCAGAGTGTGATCCCACTCCTGAGCTGGACCTGGAGACCAGCAGGACTCGCCTCAAAGTGCTCTCTAGCAGGCATAAACATGGTGGCAGCTGTGCCATCTGAGGTGCTGCAGTAATTGGAGAGCTATGTACCAGACATGCAGCCTTTGCAGAGCTTAGGGCCTGAAAGCTGCAGATCTGCAGATTCATAGCATTTTCCTTCAAGGGTCGGGAAAGGGAGTAGGAAGCTGGAGAAAGGCGTTTTCTCACTCCTGTTTGATTCCAGAGTGCCGTGGCAGTTCAGTGCACGCACAGTGACTTGCCAACTTCCTTCCACAGGTCCTTGAATGACATTAGTGAGGCACACTGGTCACTCTTTGGCTACTGTCCTCAAGAAGATGCCTTGGATGACTTGCTGACAGTGGAGGAGCACATGTATTACTACGCTAGGCTGCACGGCATCCCAGAGAGGGACATCAAGGGGGTGAGTAACACGGGGGCTTCACGTGCAGCATTTGTCATTACTGAGAGCCTTCACGCTAGTCTTTCAGCAGATGTGTGTGTGGCAATTCGTGCCTGGACATGTGGTGGAAGCAGCACTCTTGCTCCTTAGGTTGTACTCCAGCTTCTCCACCGGCTGAATCTGATGGCCTACAAGGACAGAGTCACCTCCATGTGCAGTTATGGCACCAACAGAAAGCTGTCGACTGCTCTGGCTCTCATTGGGAATCCATCGATTCTGCTGCTGGTGAGAAACCGGGGCCTTGCTGGGGGAGGGAGGAGCTGGTCTCTGGGCTGGCAGGGGCACTCTGGCAGTGTAGCAAAACCTCCTCAGGCACAGCTTACAGGGCATTCCCCACATGGCCCATGCTTAGCCTGGCAACACAAGCATCACAGGAAGGTTTTGGACCCAGCAAACACTCAAATGCTCTTTGAGGGCCTAGGAGTGTGGTGACTCTGCCAGTTTCTCTGATAGCATCTTTCAGAGGTCAAAAATAGGTCCTACACTTGCCAATTAAACTCTCTTGTTCCCAACTCTATCTTGTTTTTTTTTCCTATTGACTAACCTGCACAGTCTTGCAACAAAAGTGGCATCCAAACCTGTAGAAGAGCAAAGGAGGAACTTCCCTCAGGATTAGAAGATAAAACTGTTTTTCTTGGTTTGGCTTCCCCTTTTGTCTTTCACTTTGAACTTTCCAGTTCTTCCATGAGTTATGCCATTGCTAAAACATAGCTTTTTATGCAGTTTCCCCACTTGCTGTGTATTTAATGTGTGCAGAGCATTGTGAACAGGATTCCCAATATTAATTCTGATAACTAATGGATGTAAATCTCCCTTGCCCCAACTTGTATTGAGCCCAGCACTGCTGCCTTTACTCCTCACCACACACTGATGCTCTTGCTGCTTTTGTGAGATAAAAAAAATAGTGGGGAAGTCCCCTCTGTAGTGCCTGCTGCCTGAACCCAAGCAGGTTTATTTCTGCCTTTTGTAAGCTGCTGTCCTCAACAATAGCAGCTTGTCAGTCAGAGACTGGCTGACAATTTCATCAGCAGTGCATAAGACAGGAGATGATGTATCCCTCTGTCATCTCTCACTTGCTGTCTCTCTAAGTGGAGAAATGGAACACGTGGTTCACCAGCACATGAGAGTGAGGCAAAACATGTGGGACCCAAGTGCCCGTGGCTGTCTCCTTGTCTGAGGTGGTGGCCATGGGGTTTGGTGTTTCAAGCACTGGGGTATAAAAAGCACAGGGGGGTTGATCTAAGGTGGAGCTGTCACAGCCCCTTTGTTGAGCCCAGCAGAGGCTGCGAGTTTCTCCAATCACCAGGAGAGCTGTGCAGCTCCACAGGGCGGCGAGGATGGGGGGATTAGTCAAGGTGACCTGCTCCTGCTTGAAGGAGGTGTGGGATATCTCAGTCAAATCCATAATGGAAACGAGGATAATCCTTGTCCCGGCTCTGTACTGGTGTAAGCTCTCCTGTGCATCCCTACAGCAAACACAACACTGAGGATGAGCACAGAAACAGCACAAGTGTTGGGGAGATCAGATTTTGAGTGCAAATTTACATTCAGTCCTCTCTTCCCCAATAGGATGAACCGAGCTCTGGGATGGATCCGAATGCTAAACGCCACCTTTGGAAAATCATCAGTGAGGAAGTGCAGAACAAGTGCTCAGTGATACTCACATCCCACAGGTGGGTGGGGTGGCTCTGCCCCCATTTTGGGGTTGGTAAGAGGTATGGAGAGGCCCATCCCTCACACTCCCTGTTGGCCCTTGCACAATTCCAGGGCTCTGAGCTGTGACAGGTTTGGGGGTTTGCTGTCGCTGAATGTGGGTGCCCACAGAGCCTCACAATACTTCAGGGAAGACAAGTAATGTTCTCCAGTTACTAAAGCTACTATTTTTTCATACCTTCTGAATGACTTATTAGAGTTTCTTGGTTGTTCTTCCAGCATGGAAGAGTGTGAAGCCCTCTGTACCAGGCTGGCTATCATGGTGAACGGGAGTTTCCAGTGCATTGGCTCTTTGCAGCACATCAAGAGCAGGTCAGTAAAACAGACCTACTTCCCTTTTGCTGAACAGCACGTGGAGTTACTGACCTACAGCTTTGAGGGCTCGGAACACGACACTTGTGTTAACAGGGCATCAAAATAATGACACTTCCTCATTTATGTTTCTTACTGCACCATTGAAACTCTGTGTTAACTAATGCACTTTCTTGTCTCTCACAGCCTTTCTTCTCAGAAATGTGTCCCCCAAAGTAATCAGTTCACTGCTGCAAATGTGAAATGCATATTAGGGTTGAGCTTTTATTTTATTAGTTTTAACAATAGCTTGGCTTCTTATTAAGTTTCACTCCAGGTTAACAACCCTGACCCCATTCAAGCTGTACTCTGCCTGGATTAGATTTCCCCAAAGAGGCAAACACTCTCAAAGGATTTTCTTTATCTGTTTCTCTTTCTACACTGATAATTGTTATTTTCTTTCTCCCCTAGATTTGGAAGAGGATTCACTGTGAAGATGCACTTAAATAGCAACACAGTTTGCACTGAGAAGCTGACAGAGTTCATGAGGTCACACTTTCCAAATACATGCCTGAAGGTAAGCAGGACAGATGCTTTCAGGAGAGGCCTTCAAAATCCCTTCACATAACCAAGAGGATCTTGCAAGGTGGACATCTTGTAATGTGCTGTGCACGTAGACCCCTGCCCTCAGAGTCACACTTGTCACTGCTATCACCCATGTGGTCCAAGAGTTGGAGCACTGAAGTTCTTTGGTGGCTTAAATAACATCAGCCAAGCAGCTGCAGTGATCCTACAAGGCACCTGTTGGATGACCCTCTGTCCTGGGAATGGTCCCACAGAAGCCTGGACTGCATGGACACCCACTTGGGGTTCAGAGGGTAATGAGATGGCCGGGTGGTTCCAGTAACTGAGTAGCTGTAAAACCAGAGTAACTTAGTCACAAATCCATCCATTGTCCGTAACCCAATCTCTGCATTAAACAAAATGGCACACTTGGAGCTGGAAAATGCTATGGCCACCCTGGAGCTTCCAGCTCTGGGGCTTAGTTATCCTCTCCCAGTCACAAACCCCACAAAAACTCCCAATGGGGACACACTGGTCAATACCAGACAATACTATTCATGAGGTACTCCCTGCCCCTCATTCTCCCCTGGTCCATCAGATCTGCTGGCTCTTTGCAGGGAGCAACCTCCTCATGTTACCCCATCATTCCTGCTCCCACAGGATAGGCACTTCAGCATGGTGGAGTATCATGTTCCAGTCTCTGCAGGAGGGGTGGCAAATATCTTTGATCTCCTGGAAGGCAGCAAAGCAGCCTTCAATATCAGGCACTTCTCCGTGAGTCAGACGACGTTAGAGGAGGTAAGGAATTAAAATGTGTGACCATCCATTTAAAACTGCCAACAGGGGAGCAGACTGATGGTTACACATAATGGACTGCTGCACACAATAGACTACATTTTGAAAGGGATTTCCATCTATATTCCTCCTGGGGGCACTTTATCAGTACTGCTGCCTCCAGGTATACCTGTGCTGGCGCTAGGAAATGCACAGGGAAAGCTGCCTGTAGCATAAAGGATCTGTTCTTCCCTCTGTCACTGCTGATTTCAGCAGCCTTGTGGGTGTGGATGAAGGGCAGGATTATGAATCACCCCCAAGTCCAGGGCTAGGCTTGCCACCAGTCCTGGAAATTTGCTTAATTTCCCTCTTTGGGTTGTAAATTCATTTAGCATTACTCCAAACTTAACTTTGTAGTTAAGTCATTTCCATTTTCCCTTGGAAGAATGCTCCCACTGGCATCCAAATCTTGTAGGAAGCACAATAGCTGAAGGGATGCCACAAGGACTATCCAGAAGAAATCATCCTCTTTGAGCATCAGCACCTGAAATACTATACTAGGTTTGTCCCAGAGAGAGGAGCAGCCCTGTAGTCCTGTGGACTGTGACACCGTGATCTGGGGGGAAGTTCCTCAGTGTGGGTTTAATAAGGGACACTGGTGGTGAGAGAAACCAGTGGACAAAACGCAGGAAGCCCCAAGTTTTGTGGGAGGACGGCTTGGATTTGTGAACACGCAAATGTGATTGCAGGTGGTGTTCTAGTAAGAATACTTTGTGTATTAATTAGATACCTTTCCAAGGAAGACCATTAGGTGTGGCTTTACACACCCATCTCTGCACTATGTTGTTGTGCGTGCACAGGGGCCAATTACACAGAGACAGATGGGTTTTTAAAGCAATAATGGAACTGTGTTACAGTGTGATCGAAACGAGCCTCCACACGGGTATCACCTCGATGGTACTGCTGGAACCTGAGCTGCAGGACAATTAGGCTTCATGCAGGAGTGCCTGCCTTTGCATCCCGAGTGTCGATTCAGCAGTACAGGAATGTGCATCCATTTATTTACATTAGCCCATAGAAGACCAACATTTGCAATTCCCAAATCCAGCGTGAAGCCATCCCTGAACGTGCTCTCCAGGCTCAGTCAAGTGAACAGCCATTCCTTTTTTATACTCAGTCATATTATAAATTATTTATGCTGTCACAGACTGAGTGTTTTCCTTTAAACTTCCAGGTTTTCATCAACTTTGCTAAAGATCAAGCGGATCCTGACGGTGTGGACATGGGTCCTGATGTGACAGTGGACAGCTCTGACACAAGTAGCCAAGCTAGCACCATAAGCTCCATCTACTGAGGGAACCAAACCATATGGGATCATAGAACCTGGGGAAAAGACCTGACAGCTCCTCGGGGTTCTTCCAGCCCTGTTTTCCGTGATTCTGGGATGGTGGCGATAAACAGTCCCGTTTTCTTAAAGTACTTTCTTTTTTTGATATGCACTTAATTTGTAACTGGGAACATGGTAGGCATTTGAGACTGGCACTTGGTTACAGATCAGATTGGTGTTTGACCAAAGAGCAGCCCCAGGCTGCAGAGGAAAGCCCACGCTCCACTCCTTGCTCAGCAACAGACTTTCTGAGCGACCATGCCAAAGTCCCTCAGTGGGGACAGGTTCCCCACTGGTGAAAAGGGGCTCGTGGCCTTGCCCTGCCTCACAGGGGTGTTGTGAGGATGTAGGTGTTGTGTACTGAGAGTCGCAAATGCCATTGGTGGGGGCCATCTTTGGTGGTGACATAAAGCTTATTGTATGTTTGGGTTATGTCAGCACAAATACAATTATTTTAAAAGTTAGCACTTCCAGTGGTTTTGGTTTGTTCCTGTAGGTTATTGCAGCTCTGTGTAACTCCTCAAGTAAGTCCTCTGGTGTCAGGTAGTTCCTGGCTCTTGGTACCCAGTGGATCATTCTCCCGTGAGCCCTTTTCTCTTTTGAGTTGGTGCTCAGGGCTGCTCTGTTACAGCTGAGCAACAGAACAGGGCAGGTGTGTTCGTTGAATCCTCTGACATGAAGGATTTTGCTTCCTGAGAAGTGTTTCCCTGAGCACACTAAAAGCAGCGAGCACCTCCCTTGCTCAGAAAACCTCCACCTCCCAGCAGCTCTGCCTCTCTGTGTCCTCTCCACTGACCTTCCTCCCCAACCCCACGTGGTGGCTGCCCCCGTGACTCCAGAGCTGTGTTTTCCCACATAATAAGGCATCATTATCTGCTGCTTCAAAGGCTCTGCCTGCTGGCTTTCAGTGAGTTCTCTGCCTCCCTTTAAGCAGCAGCCCCCAGCAGCTGAGTTCAGCACCAGCACATGCATCCTGCTTCTTCCCCCAGAATCATTAATAGAATAGTTTAATATGATTCTTTATTGTATGTATCAGCATAAGGCCTCAAAGATTTGTTTTGGGTCAGGGCATTGGTGTACATGGTGCTATTCAAGCACATAATGAACGTGAACTCTGAGCTCAATAAACTTGCTGTTGCTGGTAAAAGAGATTGCAGATAAAGCCTTACCTTGTGAGACCTGGGGTGGCCCATACAACTTTACCTGCGTTCACCCACACAATTCCAGACAAGTGGTTACTTTTTCCTTTTTGTTCTTTTTTTTTTTGTTCCCCAAAAGTAATTTGAGCCAAAGGAACCTTTGATGAAATCTGCAATGGCACATCTTTCTCACCCTGATCATCAGAACAATTTGACTAGTTCAGCTCCTATTTGATGCCATTTGAAGGAGTAGGTACTTTCACTATCAAAGGTGTTCAGGATTTTACAGTGGGATACTGAAGTTCAGGGTTTAGTTGCTGGAAAGAGGTCATGAATTCTCCTTGGTCTTGGTGTAAACTTCTTACTGATAGCAGGAGGAGTTTTATTATGGATTGAAGGTATTGAAGCCTTGAATTATGTCTCAACCTGCTGACTGTAATTAAAACTGGGATTCAGCTTTTTTCCAGAATGCATTTGACACCTGCAGTTTGTAAGTAACTGAAAAAGCTGCCCAGACATCCATTGTAGCTTCTATTATTATGTCTCCAGCTCTGCAAAGGCTCTTTTTTCTCATTTTCATTGCATATCTTACACAGATCACAGTACAAAATTAAGCTTTTCTCTAATGGAGGGCTTGTGCTCCCTGCAAAGGACTCGGAGCATGAATGCCAATGATTTAAATGCAGCCTTGTAATACCAATCAGAGTATTATTTTATTATGTCGATGGCTTTGCAACTGCCAGTGAAAGATGGATCTTCAGACTCTGTCCAGATGTACTTTACATGTAATTGAGGGAGACTGATACAAAGCTATTCTTTTGTCCCTTTAGAGCCTACTAATCAAACAGGAAAAAAAAAAAAAAAGGGAAGTGATTCATTGGAATACTTCAGCAAGTTGAAATTTAATTGAGTAAAATAGTTTTGAGGGGGAAAAAAAAGGAAAAAGCATCCTTTGAATTTCCACCCAGTTCTGGCATTAATAGAAACATCTGCTCCGTGTGAAATGTGTCAGGGCCATGATATACACTCCCCGTTCTCACTTGCAGGTAGAAATAAACCATCTGCTGTTGCAATCAAGCCTGCAGGTATTGGTCCAAACAAGCCTGAGTTTACATCCTGGAGGGAATTTAACTGAGGCCCACGGAGAAGCACTTACAACTGTTTGGGGGCTTGAAGCATCTGGCAAGGTGGTTGTGTATCACGTCACCAGGGGCTGAATTACCTTTGGTGCCACATTACAAACATCCCTCTTCCCTGCAGAGCCTCAGATTCATCCTGTCCCTTTCAGGTGTGGGACACACTCCAGGCTCAATTCTGAGGGAAAACACATGGAAGATAATGCTCTCCTGCCTCTGCACACCAGCTGCAGGCTTCTCAACCCCTCTTTGTGTCCCTGAGCTGGCTCCATTCTGGTTCCAGGGGTGGCCTGGAGCTGATGAGGATGTGTCCAAAGGGTTATGAGCAGGCTGTGCACAGCCCGGGAAGGACGGGGTCACTGCCCCATCTCCAGCACTTGCCATCATCTTCCCCTGTGGGTGTCACAGCAGCTGCCCCCTGTTGTCAGCCCTCTCTGGAACCCCTCAGAAATTTTTGCCTTACATGACTCTGCTTTCCTAAAACAAGCTCGCTGCTCCCTGTGGCCTGGGCAGGGAGATGAGATGGCTGAACACACTGACCTTGTGTACCACGGCACGTCACCTCTCCAGGAGCTGCAGTCCAGGGGGGAAAACAAGCTTTTCATCTCACTCCTTTAATTCAATCTCACCTCAGCCACCCTCATAACCCTTGCTGGAGGCTGCAGAGCTGGGGCAAGCCCTGCCAGAGTGGTCACACATCCCCTGTGTGTTAATTGGAACTGCACGGGCCTCAACCGAGCTTCATTTAGAACAGCTCTGACACACTGCAGACACGAGGTACAGGCAGCGCAGTCGCTCAACAGGCCGGGGTCAGGGAGTCAAGGAGGAATTTCACACTTGGTTGTCTTCATGGTGAGGCTGATGGAAGTCGGTTTTGTAATTGGAGCTGTGGACTTGAAGACAAGGATTCAAATCTACATCCTGGCTCTCCTTCATTTATTGCTTTGTGCTGTTGATGAGAGCACGGTGCTTCTCCAGCTCGATCCTTTGGCCTCGGTGCCAGTGGTCACTGAGGGCTCACTTCAAATGGTCAGAGAGGGTCTGGCAGGGCAGAGGAAAGCTGTCTGGAGGGGCCAATGTTAAGTAAAATACTGTAAATTTGGAGTCTAATGGGATTTTTTTGTCCTTTCATGAATGCTGCAAGAGGGTTTTGTTACTGGGTCCTTTCAGGAAACACGTTTACGGGTCAAATGAACACATCCAGGTAAATGAAATTCAGAGGCTAGTAAAGCACAGGAACTGGTGGTGCCCACAGACCTTCTGCCTGTGTGGACTTACTCCTGGGATCCAGAACTTGCAGGATCCAACCTCATAACAGATTCAGGATGGGGCCCCAGCCTGTTGTAGGAGCTGTGACTTCCTTCCACTGCTGCAGCTTCACTGGAGCTGCTGTGAGGCTTTTTGGCTTTTTACAAGCCAAGAAAAATGTATGCTTCTGCACTTAATAGGGGAAGGGTTATTTTGTGAGCTGCTGGAGGAAGAAAAATGGGTTTTGGATGGTAACAGCACATAGCATGATTTTACTCTCTTTCTTTTTTTTTTGCAGACAACAGCTGTGATCTTGCATAGCTATAACAAAGTATCAGCAGCATATTAAAACAGAGCACAAGAGAGAAAAGAAGCAGTGGGGAATGACAAAAAAAATTGAATTCACCAGGATTATTATTCCCTGACAGTATTTAAATAAAAAAAAGCCACTCTAATTAATTTAGTTGTTCAGGGAGAGGGTGGAAAGAAGGAAGATGGCACTGAAATAGTAACAACAACATTAGTAGGGGACACAGCCAGCCCCTGCTGTTGACTCTGCTCCTCCCATCACTCGCATCCACGGTGCTGGTCATGAGGGAGGACAATCAGCCCCACGGTGCTGGGAGGCAGCAGGGGCAGTGCAGCCCATTTGGGGCCAGGCCAGGCTCCTCAAAATATCTGTGGCGTGGGGGAAGCTGCACAAGACCACCCCAAGGGGTACCAGTCTGTGGGGACCGGAGCCTGCCCCATGCCATGGTACAGCCCTGCAGCACCTGGACACTGGCACGTGCCCCGATGGGAGAGTCACAGTGGCCATGCCGAGCTCGGGATGAAGCAAACGGATAGTGGTGCTTGCAACCCACGGGGTGACACTTGAAAGCAGGCGCCTCTCCCGGGAGAGCAGCCCCCACTTCGGTGCCGATTGCTGCTGGAAGGCACTGCTGGGAACAGGCCATCTCCAGGGAGAGCAACTGGGAGGGCCCCGAGCTGGGAGGTGAGAGCAGGAAATGGCAGCGCTCCCACAAGCTGGAAGGCCCAAAGCAGCAAACACACCATCTACCCCAGCCTCCAGATCAATCAGGGCTCTTCTGTTTTAAGCAGTGAGTCTTTCACTAGACCAGCATGTTGAGTGGGAACCAAGTGTCTTTTAGAAGGAGCTCAGGTCTTCACTGACTCCAGAGAAAGAAACGGGAAGGGCATGACAGAATTTATGGTAACACACACAAGGTAAAATCCAAGTGAAGACAGGGTTGCAGCTGAGGCTCTTGCCCCCATCAGCAGGTCAGGGTGAGCTCTCAGCCCCCTCCCCTCTATGTGCTACCCTGAAGGGGTTTTACCCAGCCCTCTGCTTGAGTGTGTGCTGCTGTTTCACAGCCAGAGACAAATGGAAGCACATCCACTGTGTGATGGGGAGGAGCAAGCAGGGTGATACGCCTCTCCATAACCAGACCCAGTTGGGTTATTCCTGTGCAAGACAGCAATGAATTTAAGTTAAAATGATACCAACCAGATTGAAATGCAATTAAAGGAGTTCCCTTAGGGTTGCACATCCAATTAGTAGAGTACCTTTATTTACACCAGTGCAGTTTCAAATAGACAGGTGCTGAGAGGACCATCAGCACAGAGCTGAAGCCTGCCCGATGACCCATATCCACGGGGGCTCCACAGGAGTTGTACCTGGGTTTCCATCACCAAGGGTGGCCTGCTCCTCCACTGGGGAAGAGCCCTTGGGGTGGTGCAGCCTGGACTAGGAGCAAAGCAGAGATAAAACACAGGAACCATTTTCAGCTTTGTATGAACAATTGTCTCTAACAGAGAGTTTCTGGAAAGCAATTAAGGTCCAGGTGCTTCTAAAAGGTAAGAGTTTTCCTCACCTTTTTTGTACATGAGGTTTCCCTCCTGCAGGTCCTGAACACGCCCTTCTCCCAGGAACTGTGGAAGCTGAAGCATCAGAGTTGACTTTGATAAGAAAATCCATTAAAACATTAACAATGTGAACATTAAGAATTGCTAGGAACCAGAGCACTTCTAGGTGTCCCTCAGCCAGCTGTGGGGAGTTATGTGATGTAAAATAACTCAAAATACCTTTCCACCTCTAACCTTGAGCATAACACCACTTCCAAAGCAGCCAAATGCAGCGGGTCGGAGTCAGGAGTGTGGTCCTTGTTTGGAGCCTCAGTTGAAGTCCTGGTTGAAATCTGTAGTCTGACTGCTCTCAACTATTCCTATTTAAAATCCTGTCAAAGAGAGAAAGTAAAGCTGAAGGAGATTCTCTTTTGCCCATTGTACCACCAAGCCTGAGGGCTGCTGTGTATTGATAACCCCAATTTTAATGCAAAATCAAATCACCTTGCACCAGATGGTGCCCTAAGATCAATACTGACAGGGGCACGGGAGCAGGTGCTCCAGACATCTTCACATGCTCCTCAAGCATTCCTTTAAGCACCCTCAAAAGTTGAGACCATAGGCTTAGTGGGATTAACAATTATAATCGTTCCCATCCATCACTGCAAAGCAGGCTGTGGAGCTGCTGAATCCGTTCTGCTCCAGGAAGCCGGGAAATCAGCACCACACCTGATCAGCCAGGCAAGGGCAGCTCCAGGCTTGCTGTAAAGAGGAACAGAGCGATTGCTCAGGCTCACTTCCTTATTCATTTTTTTTTAATGAGCCTTCAGAGCCTCCCTGGAAATTATTAAAGCCTCTCCTAGGAGGGCAGAGGCGCAAAGGCAGCGTTTACTCATGGGCTGGTGCTTCACACTGCGATAACCCTCTGTGTGATCATACTGGAGTGGCTGTACTGGTCTCCTCCCTCGCATGGGCAGTGAGGCCTCTCCTTTAACCTGCTTTCTGCATCTTCAGCATTTGACCATCCTCATTATGGACTCACAAGTGGCTTGCGTGGATGGTGGCAAAGGCAGAGTTTGTATGTTGGTTACAAACCACCCTGTCTGTCTGTGGGAACCTCCTGCTCGTCAGGGTTGGGTTGTAAACTGGGATGTGTGAAATCAGGGAGGATTAGGGAACACTGCAACATTGCAGCAATGGGGACCTCAACTGAGGATTTGGGCTGAAAACTAGGCAGGGTATGAGCTCTGCAACCTTCAAAGGTCCTTCATGTGCCAGGGCTGGGCCCCAACGCCCGCAGGGATGGAGGTGTTTGAGCAGGCTCAGCTGTGGCCAGCTGAAGGAAGAACGGGATGGTTTGCTCCATGCCTGCTGTCCTGCCTTTCCTGACAGTGGAGCCAGCAGAGCCAAAGGATGCAGTTTCAGACCCAGTTCATATCACAACCATTCCAGAAATCCCATGTGCCAGAATGGCATAACTCTGCCACCACACAAAAAAATGTAATTACTGGGTGAGTGTCAGTGGGGCTTCAGTCCTGACCCGTGAGAGCAAGAAACCTTCACAGCTCCCTTGGAGAGTCTTGATGTTATAGGGGTTATTTTTCCACTGTGATTATACTAAAGGGGTGATTTCAGGGCTTGAGACCAGCTTGGATGTGACACTAACACAGTCCCTTTGAACAAAATAGCACCCCTTCTCCCGCCAAGTTAAATGGGAGAAGCTAAGTTTACGTATTACTCATCAGCCTGATAAATCAAAGCTGCTGTGCTGTACTTCCCTCCCATCCCCTCTGGTGTTTTTGAGCTCTGGCTCAAGCAGAAATTACAGGGTGAGCTCACTTGGGCTGTGTAAAGGAACACACCAGCCCACGTGGTTATACGAGTCCTTGAAATTCCCTTAGGAAAGGGGAAGCTGTTTTTCTATCCACCCATGCTGTGACATGCAGGGGTGCTCAGCACCCATGAAAACAGGGGGTATGTGACACTGGGCTTTCCCAGCACCCTGGGCCTGTTTGTGGAGTGGGGCAGGAAAAAAGAGCCTGTTGGGCTTGGGCAGCTCAGGGCTGGGGGATCCTGGCAGCAGGATGGGACAGTGTGGTGTTGGTATCACAAAGCATCCAACTTACTTTGGAGGTGAACTGAGAGGAGGGATTATAGGAAAATCAGAGCACAAAACCAGGGGTTGGGGCTTACACCACAGTACACTGGAGTGCGACAGACCCTGATAACTCAGAGGGGGCTGCAGTGGCATCGGCAGCCACCAGCTCCAGCACTCTTCCCTGCAGAGGCTGGAGCAGCCAGACCTGCCCCCAGGCCAAAGGGAAACAGCCCTCGTGAGGGCAGAACGGTGTTTCTTCTGGCAGTTCATAGCAATCCTGTTTATGGATTAAAATGCAGCCGTCAAGGCTGCTCGTCCAGGATTTACGACATGGCCTCAAAACACAGGAGAAAAGGAAAGCTCAACTCTCCTTTGATGTTTGCAAGTGTAACCTGCAGACCTGAGCTGAACACGCCGTAAATAAGGATCATTAATCATCAGCTAAGCGGCACACGGTTGCTGTTATTTATTATAACAACATAAATCACCAGGAGATGTTATCATGTTAATTTGGGTTTAGTATGGATTAGTACGGAAAAGAAAATATCCTTACCTATTTGCAAAATACATACCTTTGCTTGTAAACACATACAGATGTGCTGTGGTTTTTGTCCCTTAGTCTCCTCTGGTGAGGAAGCAAGGCAGGAAAACGCTCTGGGAGCTCCACACATGAGGGATTGCCAACAGTTCTGGCCAAGCTGCAGCCCAGCAAAATCTGTCTTGTGATGACACTGTGACTTGGCATCGAGGGGAGAAGCAAGACTGGGAGCTGCTGGGCGTGTTTCAGAGGGGCAGCTCCGTGCACTGCCCCCAGCCCTTCCTCCAGAACTGCCCTGCATCCATGTGTTGCTGCAGTAACCCCATGGGCTTCCTTACTTTTTTTCATTTGCAGCTCAGCTCTGGCTTTCACGTTTAAAAAGCATGAGGTGTGGGTTTTGTGGGGTGCTGGAGCCCTCTGCTCCTGACTTCAGAAGGAAGGCTTAGCAAGGAAGGAGCATTTTAATTTAAATTAAAGGAGCATCACCAACACTTTTCACATTCTCCAGAAATGCCACCTGTACTCTTTGCTGATTCATTGTATTTTTGCCCGATGTGACTTTATTCAAGCTAAAAGGTGGGGCTGAGACCTTCAAGCACCAGAGCAAGGCTGGCAGGGGCACCAGTAGGATGGGTACCTAGTAGTAGGTAGTACCAGTACCGGGTGTTTTGGGTGTGGAGCTCATGTCAGGGCTGGAAGTGTGGCTCCAGACCTCTCCACAGATCATTTCTAAATTTGGCAGTGACAGAACTTCACCCCACAGGGATCTTCATCTCGGTGCTCAGGCACAGCATCTGTCTCTGCCCCCAAGCAATGAGGGGTAGATCAGGCATCTACCCTACGGTCTAAAATTACTTTAATTCTTTAAAGTGAGGCAGGTTTGTTGTTAAGAATTCACAGCAAATTTATCCTCAAAATAGGTCCAGCACCCTCAGTCCTGGTAATCTGTTTTATCCTGATGAAAGTGGAGGTGCTGAGCATTGACTGAGGGCATGGAGATCCCTGACCCACCTCATGGAGGTCACCAGTGCTGGAGGTTAGTCCTGAGTAAGAAAGAGGCCTTGATGTCTGGGAAACAGCGATCCGAGCAATTGGGGTTTACATTTTTAAAATGTAACTGCAAGGAAAATAAAAAGGATTTTAATTTTTGAAGTGGCCCAAAGATTTCCCACAGGCTTGAAGCTGCAACGATACATTTAAAAACAGGCTCGCAAGTCACAGGTAAAGAGAATAAAAGCAATGCTGCACCTGCATCTTGACTCCACTGGGTCCAAAAATGCAAGTAATTGCCTTTAATTGGCTCTGTAGTTTTTAACCTGTGTTTTGTGTGTGCCAGATGAACAGACATCAAATCAGGGAGAATTTCTCCAAGTGCTGAGCCAGAGACGAGGTTTGCATAAATTAAAATTGGGTTAATTATAATAACTCTAGTACAATAGGGATAGTATAATAAGATTAATTGGAGTGGGGCTAATAAGAGGGTTGAAGCCACAGCAGCCACCCAACATAACATGCACCCAGGTTCTTCAGAGGTTTCCTTGGACTTGTACCCCACTCAACTCAAGGGCAATCCAACATCTAAAAGCCTCTGCAGAGCTTTGACTGTGTTTTGCCGAGCATCCAGGCTTGCCTCACACCAACCATATGTCTGTGTCTGTCTGCTAGCAGATTGCACCAAATATTTTCCTTTTTTATCGTGGCTGAGCAAACAAACACCATCTGCGGGGCTCATCGAGGGAAATCCTGCCCCCTCTGTGCCAGCGGGAAGGCAGCCGCGTGTGTCAGTGGGGCTGGCGCTTCTGCAACCACAGCCCGAGACAAGAACTTCTTTCTGTTCCTCATCTCTGCCCGTCCGCCGAGCTCAGCTAGGACCCGGCGGTTTGCAAACAGGTTTTAATTCAGATCTTATTAAAGAAAGGCTGAGTCTTGTCAGAGCAGGCTGCCTAGCAATGGCCCAGGCTTGTGGGGCTGCTTCGGGGTGGTGGGAGGTAGAAGAAGGCAAGAAGGCTTTGTTTTTGGTTGGCTCTGTCTCAGATGTATCCGTGCTGCCAGGGGCTTTGGGCATTTTCCAGACACGCACAGATCCCTGGCCAAGGTCTGATTTTTCATCCTCCTTGACCTGCATAGGACCAGAGGTCTGGCAGCTGTTAGGGGATGCAAATTATTCACTGTTCAAACCTCTATTCCTTTGGAAGGTAAATTTTCTGGAGGGCACTGCTTGATATGGCGGGTCTGCGCCATCCATCCGTGCACCCCAGAACTGGAGCAGGGAAACATCAGCAGCTGCTGAAGCAAAGGTATGACCATGGTCCCCTGCTGGGCACAGGTTTTCTCCGGCTTTGCTGTTCTCTGTTTCTTGCCTTTCTGCAGGAAACCCCTTTTTTGGCCAAAACAGAAGGGTAATCTCAGTTTTGCAAAATCCCCCAGTTTTGACCCATGTGGGCACTCACAGAGGTCTCCTGCTGGGTGATGGGCCCAGCAGGTGCAGGTGTAAATTACCTGTCACCTCGGTGGCTTTTCTGCTCACGCTTCTGCAGCACTGGGTCCAGAGCTTGTGCTCTGACCAAAGCTTTTGCACAAGTGCCCTTTGGATTTAGCAATTTGCACAGTGAAAGCAGAACCAATGAACCACAGGCTTCTCTGCTGCTGCCTTTAATTAAAAATGCCATGTCTAACACCAGCAGATGTTCCTGCTATCGAGGCTCAACAAATAATTTAATGCCATGTAATGCAATGCTGACTGCGCTCCTTAGTCTGAAAGTGTAACGGATTTTTTTATTATAATTATTATTATTTCCTTTTGGGGATCAAATCACTCAATATTTGAAATCCTAGAAGTTGCCAGTCTAATGGCCCTGACCAATTACTGCACTGAATGATCTCAGCAGCCCTGTGTCTTTCAAGTCAGTGCCACAGCCCACGATGCCTCTGCGACCACAGTGAGCTCAAGGGCCCTTGGGTGCACAGCAAAATTGGCCCCAGAGGGGTAGTACAAGTAGCAAACTAAGTCTTTTAAAGGCTTTGATTCAGACATTTGGGGAAAGGGGGAATTCAAAGCATGAGGCTGTTCCTCCTCCCATTTCCAGTCTTCTGATGAAGTGAATCCATTCTGTCACTTGCTGTGGGTGCTCAGCATGTGGGACCTGAGCACCCTTTCCTAGTGGGGTGTTTTCAGGATGTGTTCTGTATTTAGGTGGATGGGAGGAGGGGGACCCCCTCCTCACAGATGCTTTGGCTCTTTTAATCCCCTAGAAAATAGCTGACTTGTGAGACTCAATGGAACTGCCTCCCTCTGCTCGCTCCTTCCCGTTACATGATGAATCACGTAATAATTGTATATTTGTTGAAAAACAGCTGGGGAACTTCGCTAAATGAATAAAATATCAGGTACCAGTGTATTTACATAAAAAGGTCTTTACCAGATGGGCAATGCTTTGAAATGAAGCACGAGGTAGACGGGGATTTTTTTCCCTTCTCCATCAGCCTGCGAGCCCAGCCCATCTTTCAGCGTGGGTTTTGCTCCGAAGCTCGGCACTGTTTGAAAATCACATTAACAGTTTAGCACAGCAAAGATGATCGTTGCCTCAGTGGGGTATGGAGCTGATTCATGCACGTACCAAGCACTGCTGTCTCACTATATCACACCACTGCTGAAACTGCTTTACTGGCTTTCTGTCATGCAACAAATTTATTTTAAAGTGTGTGGGCCTTATACTGCCTGGAATGGCTTTACTTGTACTTTAAATACTGCATAAACCAAATTTAGAGATATATTTCTTGCTTCCCTCTGTTCCCTGCATCATTTTTTTTCGCTCCTGACTGTCCAATTGGTTGCAGTAATTCACTGCAGAGGAAGACGTTTCTTAGGTTTCCAAGAGCGCCAACTCCTTAACCTTTATGAAATTAAAGAGAATGAATCACTCGTGACTTTTACATCTTTCTCAAACACAAGTATTTGTTAGATGCAGGCTGCCCAGGGCAGCGCTTTGCCTCAGTTTAACTTAGTTGTAAATGTTTGTAAATTCCCACATAATGTCTCAGCACAATGGAGACTATGCGGGCCCATGTGGATTTATTGAGAGAGACACTAAGCATATTTCAGCTGGAGGGAAGGGAGATGAGGCACTTATCTGGTTTACTGTCCTATACAGTATATATTGGCATCTCATATTTTGTGAGCATAAATGCCAGGTTGACTCAAGAGATCTATGGATCAAGTGTTGCTTGTAACCTGCACTGAATGCTTCAAATTGCATTAAAGTTTCATCTCGGCAGTGAGGCCTTTTGCCATCGTACCCCCAGTGCCCTGGGAGATGCTGGGAGCTGGGATTTTGGAGCACAGGATGAGCACACAACAGCCAATTAAGAGGCAGTAGGATGTTAAGGTTGCATCTGGCAAGGTTGCAACTGTTCATTTTTAAGGGGAAAATGACTGGTTTAGCTTACTTTATGAGTTTATCCCAGTTTTGTTGATGTGAGGGAGCAGGTCCCGGTCTCAGCTCCATTCCCTGCAGCCCAAGGAAAGGAGTGAGGGTGCCCTGTCTGGCTGTGCCCCTTGCTGTCATCCCTCTCCTGCATCCAGGTGTTTTGCTGCATGCACACAGGATGGGAAGAGGCACCATGGAATGTGCCAGTCCCCCACTTTGCAGGGCTTGAGGACAAGCTCCCCTTTTGGGCAGGACAGGCCCAGGGCACCTCTGCCTGCCCTTTTCCCTCCTCCAAGATAGTCAAGGAAGATGCTGTGCTCTGAAGCATCTCACTGCCAGCCAGATCCTGCCAGAAACAAATCCGAGCCCAGCTGCTGCCCGGGAGCATCTGGCACCTACACGTGTGTCTTGCAAGGTGTGGTTTGCCTTTGGTTTTGCTGCAGTTCCACGCTCTCCTCTGCACGGCCGGGGATGACAGGCTGTTAGCGAGAGGGACACCGCGCCGTGTTATTAACGCAGCGGGGGGTTCCCTGAGCACCAGAAAACAACAGGCTATTACGGAGACACAACCGCACTTTTCCCAGCTGGATCCAAGCGCACTGATGCAGCTCCTGCGCTGCCGATGACAACAAACAGCCCTCCTTTCTGTGCCAGGGAAACGAGACGTGTAAGGATGGGGATGCTCGTGCCCACCCCTCTCCAGCTCGGATTCTGCAAGGGCAGCGTCACCGGCAAGGCACAGGCTGGTGTTTGACCTTTTGGGCCCTCCACAGTTCCCCTTCTGGGATTGGGAGTTATCATGGACGCAGAGCAAGCCCAGATGGTGTTTCCTGGGTTCAAGCAGGTTAGGAGATATGCTGACACTGATTTAATAAAGGCTGAACATGCCAGCATTCAGATCAGCGTAATGGTGCTTCACCGTGTGACGTGTCAGCTTGCCCCGGGTGACAGCAGCAAATGTTCTCGGATCAATGGAGCTGACAGACTTCACAGTTCTGCGTCCTGCGTGGTGCTCACCTCCTTGCACCTCTGGCTAATATTAGTAACAAAGATAAACACTTAACCTTCTATAAATAAAGTAAAAAAAAATCATTAAAATCCCAATTTAAACCATCCCCAGTGTTCAGGAGCCACAGAGAACAAATGGAACAAACTACCAAAGCAGAGGAGTGTGACACCTGAAAAGTGGAGAACCTTCTTCTTGGAAGAAGACATTAATAACTTATTAAGAAATACTTTCAGCCCTGATTTAACACCCATTTAAGTAGGAGTCCTTTCTAGATAAGGTAAAGCTGAGATGCTGCTCTGACGGCTGTTTTCTACGACTGTCACCAACCAAATTTTGTGGCTCCACACCACCACATCCTTTTATGATGAAGTTCCCTCAAAGAATAACTCGCTTGCTTTAATCATGTTTTCTCCGAGATTTATGGCTTGATGCTTCCTCACTGACGGAGCTTCTCCACGTGAAATGTCAGTAAGCCTGTTATAAATCGCTCCTGGCATTCCTGCTCTATCTTTTACTTGGCCAGGAGTATTTCTACCTGAAAGTGATAAATTCCTGCTATAACTGCTTTATGTGCTCCAGTAATTACGCTGTAGAGGGATGGAGGGGGATGTGTCTGTGCAGGTACCGTCTCAAAAACAGCAACCTGTAAAACGTGGGAGATTGGGCTGAACCCTGAGGCGCTGCAGGACACACGGGCTGAGGGGGAAACCACTCTGGAAACCCGAAACAGCAGTGACTGGTGAGGTTTCCCCGTTAGACTGACGCTGGGGAATGGGTGGAAGAGAGGGAAGAAAATGAAATTTTTAGAGTCAGGGCTGAAAGGCACTGGCTGGGCTGGGTGCCAGGCATGAGGGGTGGATGCCCTCAGCACCACCCACCCATCTCAGACCCCGTTTGGGCAGGGGTTGTGTTGTGTTAGACATGTTGCAGACACGCAAACACTGGAAAAGCATTGGCATGTCGGGTTTGGGTGCTGTTGTGGTATCCGGATGGGCCGAGACCAATGAATGGCTTGAGGTTCAACAAGAGCCAGTGCCGGGTCCTGCACTTTGGGCACAACAACCCTCTGCAGCACCACAGGCTGGGAGAAGGGGGGCTGGAAAGTGGCCCAGAGGAAAAGGACCTGGCGGTGCTGGTTGGGAGCAGCTGAACAAGAGCCAGCGAGTGCCCAGGTGGGTGAGAAGGCCTGTGGCACCCGCCTCTGTCAGCAATAGTGAGGCCAGCAGGGCCACGCTGGGACTGTCCCCCTGGAGTGGGCACTGGGCAGGCCACACATCGAGTGCCGCGCCCAGTTTTGGGCCACACAATTTGGGAAGGACACTGAGGTGCTGGAGCGTGCCCAGAGAAGGGCAATGGAGCTGGGGGAAGGTCTGGAGCACGAAGTGCTGTGGGGAGCTGAGGCAGCCCTGTGCTCGGAGGGGCTGAGGGGTGTCCCCCATTCCTGCTCAGTGCTCGGAGGGGCTGAGGGGTGTCCCCCATTCCTGCTCANGCAGTGACTGGTGAGGTTTCCCCGTTAGACTGACGCTGGGGAATGGGTGGAAGAGAGGGAAGAAAATGAAATTTTTAGAGTCAGGGCTGAAAGGCACTGGCTGGGCTGGGTGCCAGGCATGAGGGGTGGATGCCCTCAGCACCACCCACCCATCTCAGACCCCGTTTGGGCAGGGGTTGTGTTGTGTTAGACATGTTGCAGACACGCAAACACTGGAAAAGCATTGGCATGTCGGGTTTGGGTGCTGTTGTGGTATCCGGATGGGCCGAGACCAATGAATGGCTTGAGGTTCAACAAGAGCCAGTGCCGGGTCCTGCACTTTGGGCACAACAACCCTCTGCAGCACCACAGGCTGGGAGAAGGGGGGCTGGAAAGTGGCCCAGAGGAAAAGGACCTGGCGGTGCTGGTTGGGAGCAGCTGAACAAGAGCCAGCGAGTGCCCAGGTGGGTGAGAAGGCCTGTGGCACCCGCCTCTGTCAGCAATAGTGAGGCCAGCAGGGCCACGCTGGGACTGTCCCCCTGGAGTGGGCACTGGGCAGGCCACACATCGAGTGCCGCGCCCAGTTTTGGGCCACACAATTTGGGAAGGACACTGAGGTGCTGGAGCGTGCCCAGAGAAGGGCAATGGAGCTGGGGGAAGGTCTGGAGCACGAAGTGCTGTGGGGAGCTGAGGCAGCCCTGTGCTCGGAGGGGCTGAGGGGTGTCCCCCATTCCTGCTCAGTGCTCGGAGGGGCTGAGGGGTGTCCCCCGACCCCGCTGAGGGCTCGGAGGGGCTCAGGGCTGTCCCTCGGCCCCGCTCTGTGCTCAGAGGGGCTCAGGCTACTCCCCGGCCATGCTCTGTGCTCGGAGGCGCTGAGGGCTCTCCCCCATGCCCGCTCGGTGCTCGGAGGGGCTGAGGGCTCTCCCCCATGCCCGCTCGGTGCTCGGAGGGGCTGACGGCTCTCCCCCATGCCCGCTCGGTGCTCGGAGGGGCTCGGACTCTCCCCCATCCCCNGGGCCGCTGACCCCGCCATGGAGCCGCCCTGGCTCCGCACCCGCGCCGCGCTGGGGCGGCTGGAGAAGGCGCTGAGCTGCTCCCGATGGTAATGGATCATCCCTCCCCTCCCTTCCCTGCCTGTCCCTCTGCCCCTTCCCCCCACCCTGAGCCCCGCGCGTATTAAAAGCGCGGCGT
>VXBX01000798.1:1505836-1560479 GCA_013400415.1 Scytalopus superciliaris | reverse complement strand
GCCGGGGAACCCGCCGCCGGGGGGGGGGGGGGGGTGGGGAGGTGGCCACTTGTGGCGGGGTTGGAATTCCAAAACAACTTCCAGTTCTTATCACTTCCAACTCCCGTCTCTTTCTCCCGTCATAACAAGTGAAAAAGAGCAGCCAGGAAAGATGGTTCATGTCGGCAAGGGGTGTTTTTGCTGTGCGGGCGGGGGTTGGGTGCTGCTCGTCCTTGCCCTCCTTCCCTTGGCCTCCTCCTGTGCTGATGGCATTGCTCCTGCAGTTCTGCCTCTGTAGCAATTCCTGTATCCATGCCCGTCCAAACACCTTGGGATAGCAGGGTTACCTCTACTTACCGTTTGTTAAATAATCCCAGAGCTTAAAAAAAAAAACCCCACACCGTAGTTCTGCTAGAAGCGTTCTGCCACAAAGGCACTTCTGGTGGTCACTTGGGCCGTCTTAAGACAACTCTGCATCTTCAGTACAGGCAGAGTCTGGAATGTTTGTGTCCCAGAATCTCATCTGGGGACGGTGGTGGAGCCTTCTGCCTGCCCTGTACGTCACTGCTCTTCACGGCATGCAAATACAAACACGGGGAGTTAAGGAGTCAGATGTGTGTCTTAAACAGGTTGCCTGCACAGCAGATGTGTGAGTAGTCTGATAAAATCCTGTGTTGTTGTTATGGTGGAGAGGATAAATGCTTTCTAACCTCTGCTTGTAAGCCAGTCTAGATATTCAGCTTTGCCTCTCTTGATACTGTAGTCACTATGTTAATCAAAGCAGACGAAAAGCTTTCCTCCCTCCTGGATGTGTATCCACTCCCTGTCTTCAGCTGCACCTTCCTAGCTGGAGCCTACAGTGTTGAAGGCAAAATATTTTCTACCTTTTTAATAACTGATTATGGGACAGATGCCCTCTGTGCCTCTTCCCCCTGTATGGATGTTACTAAAAGATGCACAGATGATTTATTTCTCTCCAGACATGTGTGCTCTTTCCCAGCTGTGGCCATTAATTGCTGTAGAAGATTCTTGAAAAGGGACCTTTTACAAGGGCGTGTAGTCACAGGACAAGGGGTAATGGCAGGCCCTGGCACAGGGTGCCCAGAGAAGCTGTGACTGCCCCATCCCTGGAAGTGTCCAAGGCCAGGTTGGACTGGGCTTGGAGCAACCTGGATTAGTGGAAGGTGTCCCTGCCCATGGCAGGGGGTAGAATGAAATGAGCTTTAAGGTCTCTGCCAACCCAAACCATTTCATGATTCTCCTGTCTGGAGGATTTTTTTGGTTTTGTTATCTGTAGACAGGTTATATAAATGAAACAAATTACTTGGTAAAATAGGCCCCAGAAGCTTGTACGAGTTATTTATAAACATGATTGGCTTAATATAATGCAGTTGTTGAACCACTGGGTGTCTAAGGCCTTATAGTTTCATTTTGGATAACCCTGATGTATTCTAGGTGATAGATTTCAAAGGCCCACTGTTTCTTGAAGTTTTTTGGGTCTTTTTAAGAAAAATTTTCAAAACATCAGAAGACCATGCAGTTTGTATTGGTGAGGCTGGAAAAAATAACTAAGAGAAGTCTTAAGCACTCATTAGCAGCTGTTTCTTGCTCCAGGGAAAGGAGTTCATTTACTATTCTCTGAGTTATTGTTATACCTGATCTTTTCTCTTTTGTATGCCTGACCTTTCAGCAGCAATTTTATGTGTCCTTTGATGACTGAGCCTTGGATAGCTGCTGTTTTTTTAAATCAACCTAAGGAAATTTTGATTAATTTGTTTAGAAGCAAATTATGTAGGGCACAGGTCCCATCTGCAGTATTCTGACATTAACTGATTCTGATCCACTGCTGAAGACAAACATTTGTTAATACACCTGGGAAGGAGTGGGGTGAATGGCTGGAGCTGGCTTCTGATAGGTGAGGTGAAATATGTGAAACTAATGAACTGCAGTAATCAGGTCACACATAATAGAACTGGTTCTCCCTCAGCATGGTTTTATTATGGACAGGGATATTTACTGAGATCAGTTTCTGCAGTTTTGTCTGAGTAGCTCTACCAGGTTAGCCACAGTCATTATCCACTAGCTATAAAACCCCAACAGCTAGAAGTAATTAAGAAATGTTGTAGTATAAAAGTCATTCTGCATTTCCTTTGCAGTATCCTTTACAGGCAGGGGAAACCTGAGGCCAGCTTCCCTGGAGAATGAGACCTGATTGGCCCTTCCCTTTGCTCCAAGTGATTTGTCAATGTCATCTGGAATATGTCAAAGCCAAGAGCTGTATTTCAGTCTCCTGATCACAGCAGTGTCTCAGCCTGAGGTCCTTTGCCTGCTCAGAGCACAAAACACACCTAGCAGCAATTTTTTACATACCCCATTTCCTCCCTTGGAATTAGCTGAAGGCACAATACCTGTGTGGTGTTTGAGGGAGAGGTGCCAGTGCAGAGAACAAGTCTGAAAATAACTCCCTCCTTAAGGGAAGTGGCACTAGCTATAATTTTGGTATATTTTGGTTAACTGATATGCTACTCATTTTGGGTTGTATGCATGTTTAGAGTCAAGATCATAGACTTTGATCTTCCTTTCCTTGATATTACTTCCCTTCTGTTCCTCTGAATGATCTGCTCACGTTTGTTTTTATACTTTGGCTAGAATTGTGTGTGCTACACTGTTGAATTAATTCAGTCTTGGGTATTTGAAACTGCAACCTGTATTTAATAGGATAGATTGTAGATGAGAAGTAACAGTGGCCCTTGAATGTTGCAGTTCAGATGGGAAGTCATAAGGTCTTCTCACTGGCCTAATCAAAAGAATAAAAGATTTTAGGCTGATATGGGGAGAGTAGTATTGCTAAGAAGCTACAGGTGTTAAATTACCTTTACCAAATACATCTGTTTCCCCACCCTTCCCACCCTGATCATCTCCTGACATAAATGCTCTGAAAGATAGCAGTGATAGAATACTGTGAACACCTGCAGATCCTCGTGGGACTTCATGCAGAAAAATGTTCTTTCTCAGGTGAAACTTCACAATGTCAAGAAAATTTTAAGTAGGAGCAAGTGGAAATGATAGTTTACCATGGATTGGCTTTCTGGCACTTGTTTAAAAATGGAAGGCTGCAGAATAGCAGGTGTAAAAAGAATGTGTAGTGTTAACTGTTTGAGCCTAATTGTTACCTGGAGGCAAACAGCAGTGGAGCTTTAGCAGTCCCTGAAAATTTGGGTCAGCTTCTGCTTGGGAAATCGCAAGACACCACGTTTCTCACGACGATGTTCTGACAAGGCTCTGGACTTGGCTTGCTTAATTATGTTCAGCTTGTCACTTGCCATGATAAATATGTCCTGTCCTGCTTGCGTGACTAACTCAGGAGGGCTTTACAACAGTGGTCTGTCACTGCTAAAATAAGAGGTTCCTGCGGAGCGCTTGGCTGCGCGGCGGACGATCGCCAGCGCAGGAGGTAACTTGTGCTGGAAAACGTTGTTGTTTTTCCTTTGCCTTTCAGATCCTGCGTGGGTGACTGCGTTGGCATGGAGTGCCCCGTGTGCCACATGCCAGCCTGGGTGCAGGATGCCCAGATCAACCGGCAGCTGGATACCATGATCCAGCTGTGCAGCAAACTGCGCCAGCTCCTGGGCATGGATGCCCCAGGTAAGGGTCACCCGGGGCAGCCACAGAGTCCTGGCCACTCCCTTTTGTTTCATGGGCTTTACAGGGAAGGAGCAGTGCAGCCCTGCTTGAAATTCTGAAAGGCTGTTCCGAATCATGTTTGGAAAATTTGATTTGAAGAGAACTGTCTGTATGGATTGCTCGTTCTTTGAATCTGTTTTACTAAGAAATCCGCTTGAGCGGGTTAGTCCATAATTCATTAGAACCTGTCTTCCAAAATTAGATGAAAGTGGGAGAGATTGCCAGGTCATGTGACACAAACCAGGGCCACAAGTCGTCATATCCTGTGCTCTTAGGTGAGCCCCAGTGTGTAATGGGGGCCCTTTTAAGAAATAAATGCATATATTCTCTTGCCTCTTGTGCTTCTGTGCACTGAGGCATGCTTGCTGGCCCAGTAATTTTCAGTTTAGGGTTTTCACACATGGCAAAAATTATGAATGTTCCTTGCCTAAAAGAGGAAGGAACCAAGTCTTAACTCACTTATTTTCTGGGCCCTGACAATCAGCCAATCTGCTGCAATGGAGTTTTGTCATTGCTGACTGCTGGAAGATTGCAGAGGACATACTCTGGGAATTCATCTCTATCAGATTTTAGGCTGTGAAAGTGGGAAAAAATGAAGTGAAATAAGCGTAGGTGAGTGTATGTCTCTTTTGCAAGCTCAGAGAAGAGCATTTATGTAATACCAAGTTTTAGAAAACATTCATTTAGCTGTCAGGTATAGAAAAGGTATTTCTTCCTTCATTGTTGCTTCCTAATATGTTTGGCTAAATTAAAGATTCTTTTTCTATGTCTAATCCCATCAGCACCTTCATTCATTTGTGGAGCAGCTCTTTATTGACATCAGAATGCATTTAAAGTGAGGAGGCTGGAAGCCTGTATCCAACTGTAAAGGAATACATTTTATATAGATATAAAATCCCCTATTTAATTCTATGATTAAATCTTCTGGAGCATAGAAAACATAGATCATGGCTTAAACAGGATTTCAGGGGAAACATTTTAAGTGAGGGGGCTTTTAAAAACACACTTGAAAGAGAATCTCTGAGAGGAGCTATTTTTGATGCTATAAATAAAGCCTTTAAAATACAACATGGTAGTATTATTGATACTATTTAGATGCTTTGGAGAACTCTTACAGGTGGATTAACTCTTAAAAATTGGTCTGGCGTTTAACTGTACTAGAAATTGAATAATACATTTAATCCCATAGTTCTTAAAAAATAAAGTCTGCATGCCATGGCTAAGCCACAGAATGAAATGAGGTTCTTTTTATCATCCCTTCTTCTGACTTGAAAGCAGACAAAAAAATTGAAGTTTACAAGAGTGTTATATTTGGGGGACTTTCCATCACTTGTAATCTTTGCTGTGTGCTAAGGATTAGTACAGTGGCCTTTTTGGATGTTTGATACTGAGGTGAGGAGAAAAACTTCCTGAGCTGGTGATAGTTCATTGTCAGGAATTGCGTGGATACATCAGTAAATGAGCACATGTCTAAGAACAACCAATTCTGTGCTGTAAAAACCCCCCCCCCATATTGTTGAAAATCAGAGGATGTTGCAGCTTTAGAGGTTTGGAGAGCAAATCCTTTAGGATGTTTTGTCCTTCGTCTCTGGCAAATCCGTCACCTCCTATAGATGTATGCCTTGAACTTAATGTATGCAAAGTGAAATATGTTTGAGTTTGGAGAATCAGGGCCTCTCTCGTTAAGGACTTGCTTTCATGTTCTTGCAGCACTGTACTTGTGTCAACAATATTTTCTTCTCTTTTTTGTTAGAAGGTCAGAAATCGTACTTTATGTTCCAGTAAAGGAAATAGACCGAAAAATCAATCTTTCAGTGGACGAAAGGAAGAGAAGCAGTTGAAACAAAGAATGTTTCCATATATTTGGTTTATGCCCCATTTACATATTTGCTTTATATGCCTTGTTTTGAGACCATTATGGCTTGTCTCAAGGCTTCTCTTTGAGATCTTTGTTGACACTGAAATATCTAATGCAAGTGCATCCTACTACCCATTTTTAGTTTTTGACAGAGCTAGTGAATGCAGAAAGTTTTGTGGTTTTCTTTAAAAAAACCCCACAGAACTGCTGTGACTGAAAAAGATAGGGTTAAGCTCACATATTGAATGCTTCAAGCACAAAAATCCCTGTACCCTGAGGTTGCAGAGTAGATATGAGAGGGATCTCACTTTGTATTCCGTTGGGATAAGAATAGCTTTTGCCAAACAGCATGTGTATTGTAAGAAGCAGCAGCAAGTAATTCAGAAAAGACTGCACAAAACAGCTAATATTTCCCTTTTAAATTAAAGGGAAACACAACAAATGGCACTGCTGGGACAATTGAAGGGGGTTGGACAAATGACAAACCTAAAACTGGCTAGAAAATGCAAGTTATAGATAGAAAATTCAAACTATAGCAAATGCTGAGTCTCAAAATTAATTCACTTGTTAGAGATGTTATATCTGTAGTCTGTGGCAAGGTGAGGAGAGCTGTCTGACCTTTTCACTGCCCTATGCTGTACCTTTTACAAGGGTAATGTGCAGCTTGGGTGGCTGGCAGGCTTCACAGGTGGGTGTCTGCACCTCCAAATCTTTAGCTCTGATGTTGCAGCATCCAAGACATCATGAGAACTGGTGTTGGTGGGATGCTGGGTGTCCTAGGTGGGTAATGAGCAAGAACTTGCTGAATCATGGACATAGTGTGTATAACCCACTGGAGATAAAGGAGGCCCACTTACAGTGATGATTTTGAAAGTGAATTTCTAAATGCTGAAGCAGATTTTTCTGTGTGATGTTCTTTAAAATGAAGAGATTGTCCTTAGTTTTCAGAACACCCATTTATGAATGCTTTTACCTTATTTGTAATATAATGTGCCAAACAAAGCCTTCCCCCCTTCTCATGCAGAGCTACACCTTGCAGGTGTTGGTCAGAGGTTCCTAATGTGGTGTTGATGCTGGTGGACAGTGGGAGAGATCAATTTTTGATCAGCCTTTATAGTATCATGACTTAGTTTCACGTTTACTGATGTGGAGGGAAAGATGTTGAACCGTAGTAACAGATTACATTGCATTTCAAGTAAGCTGTGACATTTTTCATAATAGCAAAAGATGAGGTTTTGAATAGTTGGAATTTCTCCCTTTTCCCCCCTGTGCTGAATACTTAGTTTGCAAAATAATCATTCTTCAGTGAAGGCACTAATGTTGCACAGATGGTACCAAAGCTCTTCCCTTTGATTTTTAATAAGGGACTAGTTTGTCAAAGAGATTTCTCAACTTCTGTTCTGAAACCCGTAATAGAGAATAATTTGAAAGGCACACAATGTGCATCATTATATTCCTTTGATGCAGATTAATGATAGCTAAACCACATTTTCTAATTGCTCCTTTTTTTTCCCCTGCTCTAGCCTGTTATTGCAGTAGAGCAGAACTTGGAGATGGAGCTCTAGTTGCAAGGCACTGCCTATCATATTTTTGTCTAATCTCAACCCTTTTAACACTCAAGAAATTCAACTCTATTAAATGTCAGCATTAAGAAACTCGTGCTTATTATGTGCAAATAAGTCTAATTTAGAAAGAGTTCAGTTAATGTATTGTGTATATGAATGTTAGGTTTAATAGGTAATGGAGAGTAAATTTACTGCATTTGTTATGGACTGATTTGAATGGTGTTGTTGTGGATGCTCTTTACACTATTGCAGATGCTTAGAATCTAGGATTCGTAGGGCATGCTCTACTGATTTACCTTGTCTCAATGCATCTCTAAAGAATTTTGGGAGGACACTTATGTATTAAAAAGATAATTAAATCTAAATCATCTATTGTAATTTTTTTCATTTCTGTTGAGATGCAAGTTCTGGCTTCCAACTTGGAGACAGCAAAGAATTCACTGGGATCGATTTTTCTATGAGCAATTTTCTCTGAAGGTAGTTTAACTGAATGCACTTAGCTACCAGATAATACCCTCTTTATATAAATTAACATTTACATATTAAATCACAAGAACTTCCTTTCAGCTTCTTAGCATTGTGTCTCTCCCCTCTCTCTCCCTCTCACAGCTATGGGTTCATCAAAAGGTTCAGTTTTCAGGGAGGGTAGTTTGGCCATTTGTCCAAATTCCTCCTGCTCCCTACCTTGTCCACTTTGGAAATAGAGAAAAGGGCATCAGAGTCTAAGAATAACCATTTTTTGGTGGGTGCCACACAGAATTGTTCTAGCTACAGAGTATTCCAGAGGATGGAGCTGTTGAGGAGTGGCAGAAGATGCAGTTTCTCCCCCAGCAGGCTGTGGAGGTGCCCTGGGTGTGCAGGGCTGGCCCCTCGATGGGGTGGGTCTCTTTGCAGCAGTTCTGATCCTCTGCTCATGTTCCTGGGGTGCCCCCCCTGTTCTAAAACATGCAACATACTCTTTTATACCTGTATAGTTGCATGTGAGGAAAAATAATTCTTTATTTGGTGTATTGTATTTTCAGCAGGTTTTTAATAGCCTGACTAGTAAGTCCCTGCTGAGCAGCCAATAATGAACAGCTTGGTTTGGGAACCCTCATGGTGGGTTGTTCACAGGCTTTCTTGCTGCCAGAAGTGGTAGGTCCAGAGCTTCCAGTACAAATTCTTCACCGTGTTATGCTGCTTTAGATCCCACTTCTGAGGGACACTGCCTTTGATTGAATTTGTCACTTGGACTTTAAAGTCTTGCTGTGCTATACACATCAAAAAGAATTCTGGCCATCACAAAATTGTTGCACAAATTACTTCTGCAAGCTGATTTTATTCTTTCTCTTTACTTGGGGATGACTGATGGTTCTAGCAAGGTAAATATTTTACAAGGAAATCTGCTAGTTGTGTAAACAGTGAAGGCAAGACAAGTAAATAGTAACTTGTGTTTTATATTTTGCATCTGTTTGCAATCAAGCTCTTCCTTTTTTTAGATGTTATTGTCAGAAGGAGATTGAATACGGTCTCACGGCTAGCTAATTCTGAGATTTCAGTCTCAATTTCACTCCTTTTCTTCCTGTTTGCACCAGTTCCAGCCCTACAGAAAAACCAAATAGCTGCAGTTCTGTACTTCATGATTGTCTTAAGATACCTCAATGATTGATTAGCTAGCCTCAAGCTGTATTCTGAAAGGCTTTTGGTCTGATGGCTTACATATTCCTCTGGCTAAATCTGATATGGAACATATTTTAATTCAAGGGGTAAGTAGGGTAATTGAAATCAAGATTGAGGAAACATTTAACTTTGAAATATTGCCTTAAAAGAAAACTGCAAATGTCTGTTTTAGTGTTCAGTTGCTAGCTATACAGTTCTCTTTTAAGTGGAATTTCAAACATACATTTTTGGGGCTAAGGGATTGGGACTAGTTTGTGAGTTTATCACACCTTACTGTGGAAAATAGGCTATAGTTACTAAAACCAAAAATAAAAGAAAAGGTATGGAGAAAATAAATTATCCATTGAAAGTTAATGTACCAAGTGAAAGTGATAGATTGTTGCAGTGAGTGTCTGTCACTTTTAATAATTGAGGCTTTGTATAGTTTATTTCAAGAATGTTTAATCCCTCCCCCCTGCTAATCTTAGTCTTAGTCACTAGAAAAAATTCGTGTTGGTTTTGTTTTTTATTGTTGTAACATTTGTAGTCCCTGAGGTTTGAGGCAACAGGAAAAATGAGTTGTGTGTTTACTTGAAGGACTTGTCCAAGTAGCCTAAAATAACCTGGGTTTCCATGAAGGATTTGGTAAATACCCGTTCTAGTTCTTTTGCACCAAAAAAAATTGTTGTCTAATTAAATTAATGTCTAACTTAGAGGTCACTTTAAGCTCCTTAATTTATTCTCAAGCCATTGAGGACAGTATTTATAGTCCTTGTCCTCAGCTGTTATTTCATGTGGACTACAGGATATTCCTCTGTCTTCTTGGTTATTGATTTGTAATGTACTGTACAGTGTGATTTATAAAATTGCTCCACTGCATGTTTTTAAAGAAATGTTTGAGATCATCAAAATATTTAGCTTCCTTGAAATTATTTACTACCAAGAGGTAAAGGATCAGATGACAGGACACAATTACTGACAGATTTTCTATATATTCCTCTGGTTAATCTGCTGTATCTGTGGAATCAGTCAAAATATCTCAGGAATGTTCAACACTGTTATAAGGACATTATTTTTGCTTGCTTAGAGCTATTCTTCTTTTTCATCTTCAGTTGAACTGTAATATCTTTTTAGTAAATTGTTTCTATGCTCTTCTGTGTATGCACATACCTATTTGTTAAACCTATTTCCAAGGAAAACTCAGGGGAGAGAACCAACTTCTCTGCTTTTCTGACCTGGCCAAAAATCCTCTGTGCTGTGCATGTGCTGAAGGAATTTCTCCACCAGGATGCTGGCTTGCCCAGTGGATTGAACTCCAGAGTGGCAGGTGCCCTTGGCAGGGGTTTTAAAGCACTACCTGTGTCTCCTCAGAAGAAATGAAGGCAGTTATAGGTTGTGTTTAGTAACACACCATCAGTTTTACAGTTGTTAATATGAGCTTTGTGTTGTGATGTTCCGAAGAGCTCTGTAACTCCATAATTATTGTTCCTCTTCCCTGATCCACTTAGATTCAGCAGAAGACACATCCACACCAACTGACTCAGACTTGGGAAAAAAGAACAAGAAGGAACAGATAAAAATGTGGTTCAGCCCAAGAAGCAGGAAGATTCGATGTGTCCTGAGCAAGAATCAGCCTGAGACTAAAAGCAGCGACCCCAGTGAAGACACTTCTTCAGTTTATGATTTCTTTCCTTCCCCTCCTCACGAAAAGCCTCACGAGCTGCCAAAAAAACCAACCCCGAGACAGATTAAGAAGATGAAGAAGAAACATCTAGCAGACATTAACAATGTGTGGAGCTTAGAGAAGCCTGAGCACAAAAGAGTTGAGAAGACTCCCCAGGAAAAGTGTGTGACCATCTGCAGTCAGCCAGTAATCCTGTGCACTCCAGAATCGGATAGCCCTGGAAAGGGACCTCAGCAGGAGTCTGTAAAGGAAGCTGACTCCAGCAAAAGTACAGATAGTGTGGAAATGCCACCACAGGTAGAATCCTCAGAGAAGAAAGATAGCAGTGAAGTTGTGTGCTCTGCACAAGATAGCAAAGAAGAGAGTTCTGCCACAGAGATGTTGCTGTCGATGGAAAATGAAACCACACCATTAAAACGAGGAAGGGAGCAATCCGGGCTTCAGGTTACTCCTCAGCCTAAAAGACTGAGGAGATCTGAGAGGGGCATTACTGGGAAGGCAGGCAGGCAGGCAGATTGCTTGGAGGAGTTACCTCAGGGCTCCCCCATCTCCCCAGTGGCTGAACACCAGACACCAGTTCAGATTCCTTCCTCTGCATCAAAGCTCACCGACACTGTAAGGAAGATGAGAAGCTCTGCAGTCACTCAAGCAATAAATAGTCCTTCACTTTCAAAATCTCCCTCTACCCCATCTACTCCTAAGACTTGCAGTCAAATATCAATACCACCCAGTCCCTCTGTGTTGAAGTCCCCTGGTGGCAACACGATTGCCAGAAGAAATCACAAAGGAGAGACTTTGCTCCATGTTGCTTCCATCAAGGTAAGACCATCCTCTTCTAGTTCAGCTTTTAGCAGACGTTTAAAAAGACAATGTTGTTTCAGAAGTATTCTGGAAACCACTTACTTCAGAACATCATATTTTGGTGGCAGGAAAAACTAATTTTGTGGTATTTATCTTCTAGGTTTATTGGGAAGTTTCTAACCTGATTCCCTGTTTTTATAAAGAAATTACTGTTGGAACAGTCAAAGATGGTTATACTTGGAAACTCAATGCACTACAGTGTCAGTTATACTTGTGAGTTCTAGGACGTGATAAGCATTTAGATGCTTTGGCCTTGTGTGCCATAAAGCTGTCTGATTTGTCATAAAGAGTTCAGTAGGTATTTCAGACCTCACTTGAGTGATCTTTGATCAGTTTAACTTGAGCAGGACAAGATCTGAATTATCTACATAAAGATAACTCTGTGAAACCTTAATTGGAGTTAATTCCATAATCTTTGAGGTCTGCCACCTGATGGAAGCTTTGGCTCAAGAGGAACGAGGTGCTGCAGCCTGTGGTTCCCGTGCTGAGCCCTACGCTCTGAAGGGAAGGGACACAGTTGGGATGTTCCTTGGAGGCTCCAGTTTTATGTAGGATCAGTGTTATTTTTGGAATGACAGCTGTCACTGATTTTGCTGTTATTGTCTTGGCCAGTTCCTGCTCTGTGCAAGGGCTGTCCTTGCCCATTACTTTGTAGAAGCTGCAGGCAGGGTAGAACTTGTCACAGTCATCAGATGCAGTCCTGGCAGCTCCCTTCTGAGAGGTCGTTTCAAGGAGTTTGTAGTCTGGCAATTTAAATGTACTTTGTGCTAAATCATAATATACAAATACTGTGTGGTTAATAAACTGCCTCTGCTGGAAGAATTGATTCCTCTGTAAGCATCCTGACATTTATACAGCACTTCTATGTGGTGAGACAGGCTTGAGAAATAACTTGTTCTAGAGAAATAACTATGCCCTCTTTCAAAGGCATTCTAATGAGCCACTCCTGCTGCACGAGACCTTTTTAAATAGAAGTGGCAGCTGAGCTGAGTTGAGTTCAAATCTCATACTTGATGCCATTAATATGGAATTAGGGAGGAGAAGATGAAATGTTGTCCTCACAGGACTCAAGAGCTTTGAAAGACAGATCTCTTGTTACCTCTCGTCATAAGTCCTGTATATTCCTCTTTATTAAAATACTGTTTACAAATTACCCTTCCATGATTTTCTGGGAATTTGTAATGAATACTGTCATGACTGACTGCTTCTAAAAAAATTGATGTACCTTGACAAGTTTTCACACAGGTATGGTTTCCAGCAATGTGTCTGACACTTCTTTGGAATGCAAGTATTTCATCTAAGGAAGCACCATCTCTGCAGCCTATCATGAGACTTGGAGTATTGGCATATTGGGGATATGCCAATAAGGTGGTTTTTCACTGCAAAGCATTTTAAAGATAAATGAGTAAAAATGAAACAGCCCATGATGCAGACAGAAAGGATTAATGTGTTTTGATTGTCCAGGTTCAGTGGTGTCGCTGGCACTGCGTGTTGGCTTTGGCACAGCCCTCTGAGGAAGGGACAGGGGGCTGGAAAGTGAGTGGGCTTTTATCAGTCCTGTGTGTGAATTCCGTTCAGTGTTGACTTCTAATGTTTATAATTATTGAGCTAAAATGGGAAGTGCCTTCTGTTCCTCATTAGTTCTGCTGTGGTTTTTATCCATCAGTTCCATATTCATTGAGGTGCTCGTTAGCAAAGGCTTGTTTAGCTGGGTAGGGCTTCAGGGTGATCCCAAAGTTACTGCTGCCTTCTGAATGGAACTAAAATAAGGCAAGTGAAGGGATCTTTTGGTTATGGTCACGGTTTCCTTGCATGGATCTTTGGTTCCAGTTACTGAACTTCCAGTGCAACTCGGAGGAGGATGTTTTGCTGTCTCAGTTCCTTGTCTGAAGGAGTTTATATAGATGGTCTCCTTTCTTTTCTGGTGTGCTTTGTTCTTGTTATGTAGCTTAATCTTGGGAGTATCATGGCATTCCAAGGAATCCCCTGGTAGCCAGGAAATGTAGGCACCATTATTAGTCCATGACAGAGTAGATGAACTTTCTGAAGCCATGATTTATTTATTTATTTATTTTCCCAAAAATAGCCCTGTCATTTTTCTGTGTTTCTGGAAGGAGTATTTCTCTCCCAGTTTTGTTTTATAGGCAATATTTTTTGTTGTTCTTTCCAGAGCCACTAATGTTTTTCCATGTGTATAATGGGCAACAGACTTGTAGCTGTCACCCTCCCCCCAAAATGAAATAAAGTCTAATTTTCTGGGACTTCATTAATTATAAAAATAAATCTGTATTATTTTCATTAGCTGTTAGGGTCTAATACCCAGAATTTAATTAAAGCTAATTGAATTATCCATTTTTTCTTATTTAAAAGAGATCATAAACAACATTATCAGGCACGAAACTAAGTGTTGTGCTGTTTCAAATGATTCTGAGGGATTGTCCCAATTTACTACTTCTACTAGTTATTACTTTGCTGAAATCAAAATGGTTCTCCAGAAAGGTTCTAGTGTGTCTGAACTTAATGCTGAGCTAAACTAATAAATGAAAATAAATGTGACTCTGCCTGTAGCAAACAGCAGTCATGTTTATCTTCATAGTCATTAAAGGTAAAAATTCCAATTAGTTAAAATACGAAATGTGACCTTTTCAACTCAGAATCTTCTAAACTAGTAGGAAACTGCCCAATCAACAGCCCTTCCACATGGGGACTTTTTTACAGTAAGATAACAAATTGTTCCCAGGACCAGCTCTGGCAATTAAAACACAGCACGGCCCTAACTTAATGAGCTAGTGTGGGGAGAGAAAAACCCCACTGTTTCTTGGTACAGTGTTTCAGGTCTTACTGTGCCTGTGTTTCTTCTGCATTGCCAAGGGAGATGATGGGGCAGTCCACAGTGGGATTGTGCCTCTGTGAACTCCAGGAAGAGGGACAGTGAACTGCAGTGCAAGAGGGTTGCAGAGGACCAAGAGCAACAGCCCTTTCCAGGGGTGGGGGGGAAGTGACTGAGAGCAGGCTTGTTATGCTCCGAGTTCGAAGCAATCAGAGAGTTGTCCCTGCTCTGAAGAGAGAAGAAGTTGCATCTCTGTGCAGAGCACCTGCTTAGTTTGAGGAGAGAGAGGTGGTGGACCAGTTTCAGTTCCCTTTTGATTTTGAGAGCTGACCAGGCTTCAGCCACGGCTGGCCTGCTGTGCTGCACTCTTTGTGGTCATTAAACACTAATAACTATGAGCTAATTCCTTCGAGCCTGGGAGACTGCTCTGCCTTTTTACTGTCATGCTGCCAGTTAACAACACCTTAGAACGGAGAGTGAAAGAAGATTGTGTAGTTTTGTGTGATGGCCAACCTCAGAATACCTTGTAAATCTTGTTCTCAGGTGTCTGACCAAGTCAGGTGAGCAGTTCCTTTGGTACCAGCTGTGTGTGCCCTGTTGGGTCACAGAAGGGCATCTCCCCTCCTAGAGAAATGAGGCCAAGGCAAATATGAAATAGTGCCACGGTTTCAAATGCATAAGAACATGAAAACTGGCCATGAGTCAAAGCAATCCATCTTCCCAAGTGCTGATTTGAAAGCTTAGAAACAAATTACCATTTCTTTTTCAATAATGCTTCGCTGTTTCTTCTCTTGTTTCTGAGGCGGGTGAAACTTCTTGCATGCTTTCTGTTTGTTAAAGGTTAAGCACAGTTCCTTGTATGTTTGTTATTAATAAATGGTCTGCTGGATAGGGAATTGATTTTGAGAAATTTGGGGTGAGAAATTGGCTGGTTGCTGGAAAGAGTTGGTTGGAGCATTTGCAATTCCTATAAACACTCTGTNCAACTTAAGCAAGCGAATGTCTTTGGGTTTGAAAGGATTTTTTTTCTGTTCATTTGTTTGACCTAAAGATTGAAGTCACTTGGTTACATTTGCAAATAAAGGGAAAAGTGTTTGGTAGAAATAGTACAGGTTTTTAGCTTCATCTTCCTGTACTGTCCTAATTCTTTGAATCTTTTGAACTGGTAGAATATTTTTCATTAATAATTTAAATGTGACTTCTGGTGGAAAATATCTATGGTTAATGGAAATTGTAAAGGGTAAATTAGAAAAAAAATCCTCTGTAAAATAGGACTGGAAGGACACTTGAAGTTCTTAACCATATGTCTGTGTTAAAACCGGAACACAACTGACTTGAGAGAAAAGGGAAAAAAAAACCCAACAACCTCGTGTGAGCCAAGTAAGGATGTTTTTCTGGGCTTGTGCCATCTGTGGCTGCAGGAACTAAATTCTCCTGGGGAGGAAGTGTTTGTAAAGCTGTGCAAATACCCTTCTCTGGAAGCTACTGCCGGCTCCAGGTCTGCCAACAGATGGCCCCAGTGCCTTTCCTGCTGGTGTGGTTTCCCTGGCTCTGGTAAACTCTTATCAGGGAGGAAGAGCAAACCCATGGCTTTATTGTGTTGTCACTACACATAAGCTTTGTTATGAGCTTAAAATGTCCTTCACTTTGTTTCTTCTGAAAGGACAACTCTGCATTCTGCAGTGGTTCCTGCCTCTTCAGGAGCTGAATGTAATCCTTCATTGATAATGAGATTCCAAAATAAACACTTCCCAGTGAATTGGTAATGTTAGCATTTTTCTGCCTGGTGTCTGTCCTGTTCTCTCTTTCTGAACAAGGAGTGTCTCCATTTACCTTTCCACAGACTGCACAGACACACTCCCAGGGTCCCTCCTCACATCATCTGCTTGTGGCTCCCTGTTGGAAACTGGTGATTTCCTGCTGGCATTGCTGGATCAAGGGAACTCAAGGAACTAAATGTACTAAGTTGATTCCAGTAATAGTCAAAGTGTAGTTTCTGCATGTTAGAATCAGTAATTCCATACTAATAGGTGTACTCTCTTGTGCTTTCTTGTGAGAGATGTATGGGATAGCCATATTTGTGACTGGGACTTGCACCTGTCAGGTCTTTGCTCTTTGTTGTTTAGAGTTTAACAAAGAATTTAGTAACTTACAAGTGTTAGTAATGACATCAACTTTGATAGAAGTGGTCAATGTGAAAACAAACAAACCCCTTTTCCCTCTTCCCCCCAAAACCCCTCCTAAACTGGCCAATGTTAAAAAAAATAGAAAAGAAAAGAAAAAGGCAGTATTTTTTCACTCTTGGATGCTGTCAGTGCTGGTGTCCACCCCAGCAGCGTTTCCTCTGACAGAACCACAGGTCTGTTTTACAAATCAACATTCAGAGCTGATCTGAGAAGCTGTGGCACTGTCTAATGCCCACACAGATTATTAGCTGTGCTTCCTGCTTTAAAGGAGTACTCCTGAAATGTCAAAGCCTTGCTGTACATGTTTGCAAACTGAACTTTAAATGATAAGCTCAGATCTCGCTCATTATAGATAATTGTAGCTTCTCTCTGTTGGAGAAGATCTTAATGCTGAGCACTGTCTTGGCTGCCTCTGAGTAAATCCTCAGGTTTGATGCATGTCTGCTCCCTTGCAGCCAGAAAGAGTACTCTGCTGTTGGAATACATCAATTGCTTTGCAAGGCAACATTTTGCTGGGACATCTAGGTTGGGAATATAATGCATCAAAACATCTCTGATGTGTTAATTTGCTTGATAGTAGTAAAGCCAGTGATTCTCAGCATGTTTTTGGTTAATTTTGAGTTTACAGGCATTGCTTGCTGGATTTACTTCTGCTGAGCAGCCTGTCTTAATATTTTCTCTAACTAAAGAGTAAAGCTACTTTATTTTTTTCAAAGTGTTTCTTGGCAACAAAAAAAAAAATTGGATTAAGTTTATTTTTATTGTATTTAAAGCTTAATTTAATATTCTCTCGCCTTTTATTTCTAAGGCTTGCTGTGAGTAGCAATTAGGAATTCCTTGACTTTTCACTCCTACTGTCTCTTCAGGTTACTTTTTCCATCTGCCTTTAAGATGGTCTACCCTGCAGAGATCTCTCTGCCTCATCTTCCACAGGAGCCTTCTCACCTTTTTATAGCTGCATCTGGATATGCTCCAACCTTATTACCAACCTGCTCTCTTATACTTTGCTTTTCTGTGTGTCAAAACTTCCAAGTCACAAATTCTGCCCTTTTACTTTCTTTGCCAGGTCTCTGCTCAGTCTGTCTCTCTCCATAATCCACTCTTTTCTACATACATCTCCTTGCTTGTAGTAAAAACTGAATACAGCTTCTTCCAAAAAGCAAATTTAAACTATTTTGATGGAATAAGTGTCAGAGTAGGTATTGGTGAGATTCAACCTGAGTAGGAATTGTGGTGTTAAATAAAACTATTTTCCTTTTGACTGGTGAAAAAACAATTTCTGGAAGCTTGTCAGGCTTATGAATTTATTTCACCTATGTTTTCAGCCAGTTTTTTAGATTAGCTTGAAAAAAATCGAGTCTGAAGGATAAAGAAATTCTCAAGAAATGTTCCTGTCTTTAATCCTTGCAGTTGACTCTAGTGGACAGATTGCAATCAGCACAAATGTTTCCATTTGTTTGGAGTTAAGTCTGTTATGTGCATTGTTTTTATCTGGAAATGCATGTTTGTGCAAAATGTATTGGTGCTTTTGAATGAACCATAACTGTGGTCTCCAAACCAGTTGAGCTTTTGTTGTCCTGGCAATACCTACATGGAAGGCTTATATCATTACATTCTTACTGCAGCTTCTCTTGAATTCATGTGGTCTTTGTGTATCTTCTTCATTAAATTTTCATAACTATGGGTTTTTTTCCTACATAGGGTGACTTAGCAGCTGTGGAACAGTTGCTGGAAAACGGGGCAGACCCCAATGTCAAAGACAATGCTGGCTGGACACCACTGGTGAGTGTTGAAGCTTTTATTTTTCTGTCATCTGTCTTCTAATCAGATTTCATCATATCCCTCCTTTCCTCTCCCATATTTTAGTTCCCTTCACACAAAGAATTATGCAAAGTCAAGAAGTGATGATAAGCCAGGTTAAAAGAATCCATTAGTAAGTACTGACCTGCCCAAATCTTAACTCTCCTCTGCTGGGGTGTAGGGCACGCCATGAAATCGATCAGCCTGCAATTCTGCAAGTGCAGAAAATATAACTACAACAGCTAGAAAACGATCAATTGCAAGCAATGTTTATATTTGATGGGTTCTTAATGTCCTCAGTGTTTTGGAAATATGTCAAGTAGTGGAATGAAAAAATTTCTCACTCGAATTACAGAAAACAAACAAAAGGTTCTTTTCAACCATGACTCCTTCCTCTCCTGAAGAACACTCCTGACAGCCTGTAATCTGGAAGGCTTTGTTCCCTGCAGTCTAATTTGCACACGGCTGGCCTTTGTTCAGCTCTTCTCAGGGCTTTTTGTCAGCGCCGCGTTCCCAGGTTAGTTCATGTCAGGAATGCAGCGCGCCCCACCCTTGCGTTGCCTCCCCCAGAACTCAGGGCAGCGTCTGAAAGTGAGCGGACCGGTGTGGCAGAATTCCTTCCCCCCCTCCCCGAGTTCCGTGTGTCCCTCGAGCTCACCCCTGGCTGTGCCCCCCCCCCAGCACGAGGCGTGTAACCACGGGCACGGGGCGCTGGCGGAGCTGCTGCTGCGGCGCGGGGCGCTGGTGAACACCACGGGCTACCAGAACGACTCCCCGCTGCACGACGCTGCCAGGAACGGGCACGTGGCCGTCGTGGAGCTGCTGCTCTCCCACGGCGCCTGCCGGGACGCCGTGTAAGTACACCGGGAATGCCGCGGGAACGGCTTCGGGAGCGCGTGTGCCGTGAACGGGAAGCGAAGGTGGTGACAAATGGGATTCGTTTGAAGTGAAGGGGTGGGTGTCACAGTGTGCTCTGCTGTGCTTGTGTCCTCCTTTTCCACTTTGCTTTGTCCTAAGCTTTTGTGAGGACTCCTGAGTCACAGATAGCTGGAGTACTCGAGACTGTACTAGGAAAGTAACAACATATGCTTACCCTAATCTTACACTTTCCTGTTGCCATCTTGCTATAGCTGCTGTCAGCTCGAAGATGCTGAGCTAGATGACTTTTGAACTGCTACAGCTGGTTTTTGTCTCTTTACTTTTACTACACTACTTACTAGCAGAAGGCATTTTGGTCCAGTCTTCTGTTTTCACAAATGACACAGACAGAGGCTGAGATCTAGGAAGTGTTTCATTTTTTTCATTCTGGATCAAGGCACTAATCCTTGGTGCACTTTTTAATTAAAAAAAAGAAAAAGCTTAGAAAGATTTTTCAGTTGACTCTTTTGTGCGGTTACACCTCCTGAAGATTTTGGCGTTTGTGTATAGGAGATGCTGAAGAGTCTTTTAGTCTGTGAATAACCCTGCAGCCTATTAGCATTTCAGACACTAAATGTGATTTTAGGTGGTGTATTGTTTTTGTGCCCCAGGGCCTGTGTGTGAGAGTTCAATGCAAGTTGTCGATAGGTGTGTGTATGTAGTAACACAACAGGATGAAGTCTTGCATGTCACAAGTTTTCTTGGCAGCTGCATAAATAAGTTCAGCTTAATCACTTCAGCTCTTAATATTTGCTCTTGAAGCTTACAGAATTAAGGTGCTCTGTGGAAAAGCATAGGGCTTTCATAAAGTCCTAATCTTGAATATATTAGAGTTTAAAAAATAACAGGAAAAAAACAAAACAAAGCAACAAACTCTCAAGACTTCAGCATGAAAAAGTAAAACAAGGATCAGTTGTTCATCTTCACTTTGTTCTTGAACAACAAGGGCCAGCACATTACACTTTGAAAAGCCAGCAGCTTCAGAAACTCATTTTCAAGACACTTGAGTGTCAGGAAACTGCTTGTGTCACACTTATCACTTGTCTGTGTGGTATTTGAAAGCGTGGCACAGCCAACAGCTCTGATGGAAGGTTTTGACAGGACTTGAGCACTGGGAGGTTTGCACAGTCGAGACTCCAAATGCCAGCAGTGGACTCTGCAGGTCTCTCATTAGCCTTAGTCCCTGCTGGATGTGTTCACACAAACAGAGATGGAGCTGAACCTCTTTCAGCTCATTCTACATGAGCAAACATGACTTTCTGTTGAAACAGAAGCTTTTTAATCAGGGAAGGGGAGATTTATGTAAACCTTTAACTCTGCCTTAACTTTTTACTGAATGTGTTTCATGTTCAGTTAAAATCCTTTGGAGAACAAATTTAGCTGCTGTTAATCTTTGTGTGATTTGTCTGACAGAAGCAGCCATGGGTTTTTGACAAAAATTCAGTCCTGTGTGTCCCTCCTGGAATAATTGAGGCTTCCAGAGCTTCCTTTTTTGTCTGAAGTGCTACTGGGTGTGTTGCTATTGCATTGATGATGGAAAGTGATTGGGTTCCCCCCCACTGCCTCTATTTCTGCAGAAAGCATTAGAGCCACCGAGTAAGGGATGTACAAGCAAAGTGTTCAGGCTTGAATAATAAGACTCTGCTGACCTCTTCTAAACACTATCAAGAAACTGTAGAAACAAGAACAGTGTTTCTGAGACTTCTAAGAATGTCTCATGCCTCCCTTCCTTCCTGTGCCCTCCTAGCTTCCAGCAATGAAAAGTGCTGTGATCTCTCCCTGGATCATGACTTTGCAAATCTTACTGGGTGTTTTTTCTGCCACTGCCTCTGGTAGTTGCAGTCCTAATTAAGCAGTGGTTGTATTTGTCTAGTTAAGTGGATTTCAACCTTCTTTAATATAGAAGGTTTAATTTATTCTTTTTATTTCCTAGTGGATGCAGGTACCCTTCAACAAAGTCACATCTGACAAGAAGCTTATTTTCATTTGGTGACTTTTTTTCCTGCATCACTGAAACCTGCAGACTGGAGGCAAAAACAGGCCAAGCACTCAAGATGGTGTAATTATAGTTCTTTTCATTATGACTAGCTATAGCTGGCCTCTTTGTGCCTAATGCAGAGTCTGCTCACCTTTCCATTGTTACTTTAGGATCTTTACAGTAGAAATTGAGCAGTGCTGAGTAGAATTTGCATCTCTTCTCAAGGCTTTGTTTTTAACTTTAGAGGTGTACAGTGCAGGAGATAAGACTACACCAGGCCAATTTTGCCAAACCAATAAATTTGTTTGGGTGGGTTTTGTTTTTGTTTTTTTTTGGTGTATGAAACTAATCCTTTTGTGGACTCTCCAGGCTCTCAATGAACTCACTTTCAGCCCAGGAAAGGGCCCTCCTTAATATGATGGGATAAAGTGATTCTTCATTACCTCACAGGAGAGCGGGGAGGAAAGTTTCATTAGTTCACTGTGGTTGCTTGTAAGTCTTTTCCTTTAGCAAAGCTCAGTAAAATGTGACTGTGATAAATGTGTTCAAATGTTACTTGGGACACTATGAAATATATAGCGTGAAACCTCACAAAAGTGACTGATGTCTTGCTGCTGTTTTGACAGTAGAATTAACTCAGTTTTGTGTCTTAATGTCCCTTGTGTGTTGGAGAGTTAATCTACTGGAATAAAAACAGAGCTTGTGTTGAATAGCCTGCTTAGAGCAGTAGTTTTGAAATTTAGAATGATACTCAGCTGTGCCAGATGAAATATGTTTTTAAAGAGGTGCAGTATTTACTGACTGCAGGCCCAAAGGCAGGTAAGACCCACTGGTGTGTGGAGGGATGTGGGATGTATCTGGAAGCAAATACAGCTGCTTCCTCATGGGCCTTGGTGAGGTGCAGAGGTGTAACCCTATCCAGGGAGCTGAGACTTTGCAATTGCAGTTTAGATCATCAGGTTCACAGACCCATTGAAGCACATCTCATTTCAAGCACCTTTTAGGCTGTTTTTCTCCTAGTGCATTAAGAATTAACTACACAATATGAAGCAGCCACATACCTTTTGGACCAAGAGAGTACAGATGAGGGCTTCCTCTTTTGCCAGAGAGTAATCCTGGGATTTCTGTATTCCTTGGCAAAAAAGTTTTCTTTGAAATCTGTAAGATTTAATAGTTGTGGCACTTCATTTACCATTGAAGTTTTCACTGACTGGGAAAGATATGAACTACAAATGAAAAGTATTATATGGACCAATGGACCTATTAATTGTCCTACTGGTCTTGTTAATTTTTTTAAGTTAATCTCCTACACATAGCTAATTTTTATTTTTATGGCTTTTTTCAATGTGCTTGAATTCTGTCTTTTTTTCTTGCTTCACAGCAAGCCAAGTGATTTGAAAAATTAGATCTGTGCATTTGCAATTTCACAGCACTTCCTAAATGCTCTCCCTCAAATGGGCTGGCTTTCCAGCTCTTCATGCACAATAAGTTCGGCATTAGTAAAAATTGTGGCGATGCTCTGGGTTCTTTTTTTAGGTGTTGGCTGTCTTTGAGTAGCTCTGAGTCTGGTTCTGGAAATGCTTAGGAATAGACTGTGGTCCTCAATTATGAATGGCATAAGGGCAGAAACTATTCTAACCTGCAGTTAGCTCAGGAGGCATTAGGCCTGTGGCACTGACATCGTTTTGTCTGCTTTTTCTAAGACAAGATAGTGCAGGTCTTTGCTGTCGAAGTGCAAGACAGTATGTTTAACTTCCTGCTGACAGCAGGTTAATTAAAGCCCTGGCTCTGTTTGGGTATCTCACATGGTCTTTCTAGCTACACAGATTAAGTTTTCTTCCCTCTGTCTGATTCAGAAAAGGTTTCTGTTTACCATATGCTCCAAATGCAGGTGCTGCCTGGAGAGCCCTGACCTAACCCTGTTTCCATGTGGGAGTTAGTGGTTACTGCACTGACACCTGGGTGCTGGACTTCCATTCAATACTGAACTGGTTTGTGGGGCTGGGGTAAAACTTGCCTTATGGTCAGCTGTGGAACATGAAGTAACTGCTGGTATAAAAATGGAGCAGCTTAAAACTCCTCATAACAAAGTATTATGTAGTTATTGTTTGCTTGCATCAGAAGCTGTGCAAGTTTGGGCCTTCTGAACAATTAACAGGCATGTCTCCATATCTATCTTATTTCCTGAAAGTTTAATGAAACATTTAGAAGGTAGCTGTAAAGTTTCTTTTTGGCTATAGCAGTAACCTCTGTTGTCTTCATACCCAACATTTTAGCAGTGTTTTGCCATAAACTGAATCCTATTTCTAAAGCTTTTTGTAAGAAGTTCTTTGATGTGTCAGTCCTTAAGATATCATCTGTCATCTCATGTAAAGTCATGCTCAGAAGATTACGTGGTGTTGCTCTTCACTGGGCTCATCTCTGTTCTCAGCTCAGCCATCCTGCTCTTTGATTGAAATTTGTTCTAGCTGTAATAGCCCTCTACTGACTACTCATACCCTGATGACTGACTAATAGGAGGCTGCCTGCATCAAAGGGTACATCTGACTCTTGAATGTTTGAAACAACTTTCAAAAAGCCCACTTGCATTCTGGTAGAAACAAGTATGCCTTAGAGACCTTGTATTCTGGCTCAAGCACCACAGACAATTATTTTTCCCTCGCAGGAGCAATTGTGTCTTTCTTGAGTGTGGGACTTACAATGTGCACTGGGCCCATTCCCAACAAACCTGTAGTAGGAGCACTCATAGTTATTGATATTTCTAAAAACACTGTTTGTGTGTCAGGGTGGACCTTAATGTGCAAGCCTAATTTGGTTTTGCAAACTGGGTCAAAATTAATTTTTCACTCTGAACAGGGTGGATGATTTCCCATGTTCAGCTGGGCTGCATAAAGGCATTTTTGCCTTCTGTTTCCCTGTGCCTTACTGGTGGTGGTGTGTTTGCATAGATCTGGTCCTTAATCCTGATCACAGAGTTAAAAGTAGTATAAATAAATTCCTAATATAATAAAAACAGTTTCTCAAGCTCCTGCACTGGGAAGTGTGGCAGCCCCCCAGAGACTGGGCAAGGGCTCTTTCTGATCTTACTGGCTTGTTGGATGGTGAGTGGGTGCCTGACTGAAAAGTACAAATATGGTCTTCATCCTTTTTCTTTGAAAAGGATGAGTAATTTACAACAATACCCTACTTGAAATCTCTTGTTGGGATGTACTCCTTGTCTCAGTTTTTATTTTGTAAACCCTATTTTCTCCTGTTTCAGCTACGTTTTCTTATTTCCTTAAGCTTAACAATTTGCTTTGTTGCAAATATTCAAAACTCTTAAATCACCCCTTGTGCTGGTGTTCCTTTTCCAGACCTCAGCTCCCAAGTTTGTCACAATTTAACTATGCTACCTTAACATCCTGTAAATAGCTATTAATTCTTCAATGCTGCATAATGATGGGATAGCATTTTGCAGTACTCTAGTAAGAAGCAACTGAAATGAGCTTAAAAATGTAGGAAAACATTTAAAGTGAATGCTGAGGGATCAGCTGGAGCTCTTATTGTGCAAATTTGGTAAAAACTGTTCTATATTTAACTGTGATGGTCTGTATATTTATCTATGGTAAACGTTCCTGAGGGTTTTTCCCAACAATCAAGGATCCTTCTGTGCCTTTGGAGGGAATAGCACTCCCAAACCTCTGCTACTGACATGCAGCGATTTCCTCTCTTAGTTCACAGTGAAAGGGCAGCCGTCTGGTCTACAGGTGATTTTTAGTGTATGTGATGATATATCAATTTCCCCCCACACCTGGATGCATTGTTCAAAGGAACTCCATCCTGCAGCAGTTTGAGTCGAATATGGCCCTTATTTAAAGGAAGGGCAAGAGCTACCCTGATGATGCATGACAAAGCAGGAACAGCATGACAATATTTAATGGGCTGCACCTCCCAGGACTGGGCAGAGATTTAACCAATTATCTTTTAGTCTGCAGAGCTGGTATTATGTCTGCACTCTGCTCATTAGTAGCACAGAAGAACTTGGGGTTGGTAATATTGTAAAACACCGTCGCAGACCCTCCTGTGGGGGATTTTTGCAGACTGTTGTTTTCCCGAGGGGCTGTGTTAGTGAGCAGGGCTCAGTCAGGAGCACAGAGAGGTGCTGAGGTCGGACACAGCTCTCAGCTTTGTGCTGGCCAAAGAGGCCCAGTTAAGCCAGAGTGAAGGCTTAATGATCTGAGCTTCTCTTTGGACTGGATTTGGTTATGGCCTTTTGTGGAATTCCCTATAAAGCTTCCTAGATTCCTGCTCTGCACAGGAACGTGTGGCTGAGAGGCAGCTCTTCAAAGCTGCAGTGGTTTTTTGACCCCTTTAAATGTTTCATTGTTTGATGACAGCTTGCCGGGTTTCAGACACTGAGTCAGGGCTTTGTTCTCAGTGACAAGCTTCCCCTTCATAACGAGCTCTTATTATGCCTTTAGAGAGCAGAGCTACCTGAGGTGGGGAGAAGAGGATCAGCTGGAATAGCCATTATTCCCACAAAGGGCAGAGCAAGCAGGATATTTCCCCAGCGTGCTGGCAGAGGATCCTGTTTGCTAATGGCAGTTATACCTGTGTTCTGTAATTTCAACCTTTCCTCCCCTCACTGCTGTCCTGCAGCTCCAAAGTTGTGTGAAGAGAAAGAAGCCACGGCTGCTCTCGGTGTGTTTATAGCAAATCACATCTGCCTGAGGAATGCTCAAAGAGCAAATGGCTCTTGAAGCACATCTAATAACTGTGAGGTGCCACGTACGATCAATAGTTTCTGACAAAATTGGCAAACCGACTGAAATCAGAATGAGTTGGCTACAATGTGTTCTGTGGAACAGCACACTGGGGGGAAATGAGATGCATACTCAAATCTTGGAAGTGCGAGGGAGCCACGGTTCCCAAGCAGGGAGCAGATAGCTCTTCCCATAAAAGCACAACCACATCAGACTCCAGTGCTTAATACAGTGCATAGGATCTCCTGACATGTTGTTTATGGCAAATGAATAAGCCAAAAATACATTGCTTGGTTATATGACTGCAGTGAAAGATTAAAGCTGAAATTTCTGGGTCTTGCAAATGATATCAAAGTGCATCTTGAAACAATTTAACAAGGACTGTGGTTTATTTAACCGAACATTCTGCTCTGAACATCCCTTACTCCTCAGCTGAACGCAACAGCTTGTAATTCAGTATCCATCTGTCTTGGATGCAATTCTTACTTGAAGCTTTGTGCTTTTAGCTGAAATTACATATTAATAAGAAAGTGGGAGTGAAAGCTACCCAGCTAATGTGCCTGGTTAGTTAAGAATCAAGTCACATTTTATTTACTTAAACCCATCTGTGCTTGTTTTGCCAGTAATATATTTGGTCTGCGGCCTGTGGACTATGCAGAAAGTGAAAAGATGAAGTCTGTGCTAATGTTACCACTGAAGAATGAATCATTTTCACTTAACCAACCCTCCAAGGTAAATGACTGTGTGGGGCTTTTTTTGTTTTCATTGTTTTGCTTTTTCAAAAATATCCTGTAAGTTCATCCTGTAAATATTGAAGGCTTGGATGGAAGTACAATACATCACCTGCTTTACAGGGAGATTTTAAAACTGGGAAGCTAACCTGGACAGTATTTCTAGAATGTATGTGGAACACATGCAAGCCATGAAATTCTGTGTTACAGCTTCATCTGGGAAAATAAAGGGTATTTTTTGTACTGCGGCTTTATTATAGGAGCATGAGCGCCGTGTTATTCCTCAAGTATTGTTGGTTGAACTTGACTATTGATGTTGTTTTTCTGCATATTTAAATTTGTTCTACTCACCAAACTGTCTGAAGGCAGCAACAGTCTTTTCTCCAGGTGCTTTTGCTTGCCTGTAAAAGGCTGTTCCAGTATCATCCTTTGTCCAACAATGAAGATATCAGCAGCTGAAAACACCTTTTGGAAAATTGTTTAGGGGTTTCTGTTTTCCCCCTGTTTTTGCCAAAGACTTCTCAGGACTTGTAATCAAAATCAGGTTATTCAGACCTAGCAAGTTACAGCATTATGAAATGCTTTGTGCTTCCTAATGACTGAGGATTAAACTGACCTGGCTGGCAGAAGCAGTGCTACTTTACTCGGGGTATACATCCTGTTATGATCCCTCTTCACTGAGGGTGTAAGGTACCGTTAGCCAAAAGTAAACTGTTGCAGCTAAATCAGCAAGGATTTGGCTACTGCTTCCACTGTAGCAAATGTAGCTCTTCTGTTTGCAAACAAACCTCTTTTTCATCCCAGTGCAATTTGCATGTGCTTTGGGATGGGTGTGTGCCCATGGATGGCTACAAGCTCACATGGATGATTTGATCCGAAGCCTGGGCCTGCAGGGCAACAGGATCTCAAAGATGTGTCTGTGCTATGGAAGCTGGGAATATTTACAAAATTCCAGGAGCTGAAGTGTCCCATCCTTGTCAGCATAAAACTTGAGCAAGCAGCTCCTCCTATTTGCATTAGTAGTATCCACATAAAACAGCCATTTAAGCATTCATTGCTTGCAGGGCAAAGCACCAGGGACTTTTACTGAAAGGAAATGCAGATACTAAATGTATAGATTACTCAACAGCATATCTGTCAGTAATACCCTGTCCACTAAGCTTGCCATGGGTTGTGTTTCCAAATGCTTGTTCCTATTAGGTAAAGCTGTGCAGTAAGTTAGTTGCTTTCTTTATGTTCCCAGACATTCAGTTCATTGTAGGATTCTGTGTTCCTGCAGGTGCTGAGCCCCAGCCAGCCTAGAAATGGCCCTCTTGGTTTCCTGGGGAGCAGCCTTAGTGCAGAGCAGCAGAAGTTGCTGAACCAGCTAGCGGCGGTTCTGAAGGCTCGAAGGTGCACTGAGTTTAACAGTGGAGGTATGTAAATGTCTCTGTCCAAACAGAAGTAACTGCAGTTCTGCACCTCATCCTTCAGTATACTACTTGCCACAGGGGTTTTTATTGGTCCTGGTAAGGGCAGCTCCTGAAATCCCTGAATTGTAGCAGTAGTGCAGCGATGGTGTATTCTGCATGTAAATACATATAAAGGCCTGTCTGGTTACTAAAGAGGCTTCGAGGGGCCTCATGTCTGCTGACATTCCTTCAAATTTTGTTATTCATTAGGACTGATGGAGCCAAGTTACGGGGTTTGGGGTTTTTTTCCCTTTGAGGAGGGAGACATTGTCTTAATCCCCTCCTATAAGGTTTTCTGTGGACTGCTGCTTGTGAACAAATGCTAAGGTAGTTTTCCCCTGCCATCTTTCACATCTGTATTACTACTCCAAAATTTTGAGTTGAGTTCTGTTAGCTTTGCATTAAAGCAGAGAGATCCCATAGTGAGATTCCTGTCAGAGTTAAATATAACTTTAAAAGGATTGGAAAAAAAAATTACTATCCTATAAACTGGAGTCTCATCTGAGGATTTAAGTGTTAGCTTAGAACTATAAAACCATGACTTCCCTTTTTCACAGCAAGTATATGTTGAAACCCACAAAATTTCTAATAGCTCTTCTACTAACTCGTATCATAGTCTCAAAAATCACATACTTGTGCTGAAAAGAGTGGTTGATAAATTATTATAGTCTGTTTATTCTTTAAATGGTGATTGATTGCTTTTCAGCCAGGCATGGTTCTGATTTTTATGTGCTTTTAGTTCTACTGATGTAATCTTTCTCCTAGTAACTCATCTTGTTATCCCTGATGCTCCAATGCCACGTACTGTCAAATGCATGATGGCTGTTCTGACTGGATGCTGGGTCCTGAAGTTTGAATGTAAGTATTAAATATGTGAGATTCTTGATTCTTTTTAACTAGAAATTGTAGAGAGGATTCCAGAAAAAAAATTTTTCAACAGCTGCCCTAATGTCAATGCTGTCTTAACATACAGTGTGAGGGATTTTTTTTTTTTTTAATCTCCTAAATGACGAGAAATTTAATTAATGTAACTACCACTTTCTTGTTAAATGAGTGCGTTTCATCGTTAGATGTGTTGGGTAGGTCACAGCCTAAGTATCAGTGGGGAGTGAATTTCTTCATTGCTACATTAAGACAGATTTGGAAGATTATGGATAATATCCTGGGAGGGAAGAAGGATTTTATTGAATTCTAGGACTTCTTATCAGCAGTTTCCATTAGAATTAATAGGAAATTTTGGCTTGCTTGGGGTATATGCTCAAGGGCTGGAGGAAAAAAGCTTGTATTTACATAGAAGCTGAGATCTGTTGAAAGTCTTAAGTTCTAACCCAAGCTGCAAGCTGTTCTGATGTCATCTTTCCTGCAATCTGTAATTAGTTTTTATACAGCTGTTCTCTGGACTTAGGCCCCAAATTCTGCTTATTTGTTCTTTCTGATGTATTTCTTAATATCTGCTCTCACAGTAGTTGCAAAAGCCATCTTCTTCCCCTTGACCTTTATGACTAAGTCCCTTTAGCTAATAAGTACACTACAAATGAGTTAATTATCCATGGAAAACTCACAGACAAATTTCATTTCAGTTTTCTACTGTGTGACTAAACATCAGAATATAAGGATTCCTTAATGGTCTACATTTTCCAGTCACTAGTGTTTATGAAGGCACTGTGCAAAGCCTCAGAAGCTGCAGACTAGTTTTTCAACTAAAGCACATCATCAGGTTGAACACTGGACTCAGAAGGTTCATTTGTTTACCAGGTAGTTTGTTCCATGCCTTTTTTTAAAGGGTCTGTTGAATTGTGTCCCTTCAGAGATGTTTTCTGCAACACCTGCAGTGCCTCCTGTTTGGGGCCTTACAAGCATTTGCAGAAGGGAAACACTGTGCTGTCTCTGTGTTCTTACAACTGGGAGTAGCTTCTTGTTGAATATGTAACATGGAGAAATGCTGTTTGTGTTCAAGCAAGCAGATGGATTTCATAACCTCCAGACACTTGGTTGTTAAGCAGAAGGGAGGTGGTTTCCTGTTTGGAGATAGGGATGCAGCAGGAAGCTCAGAAGGCCCAGAAGTGGTGTTTGGGTCATGTAATTGGAAAGGGTGTGTTAGGGTGCTCTGGAACAATATCCTTTTTTACCAGGACTGAATAACCTGTATTGTGGTGAGTCACTTTGCAGGTTGTTGACTTCCTTCAGTTCAGAAGGTCCATCATATATGCTAGAGTGATTTTCCTTTATTTCATTTTATCTTCTTGCTAGTCAGATGCTTAGAAAACTTCTGGGTGGTAGAGGAAGATTTAATTAGTGAGACCTGAATTTAAGTCTTTGTGGAAGAACTTTTATACTTTAGAAGTGATTGGAAAAGAAAAAAATAAGTGAAATAGTCTGGGGGTTATTCAGGCAATATTTTTGGTTTTTTGTTCACAGCTGAGTTTTATTTTTATGCTGTTAGTACTGATTAGTACAATCCTGACTGCTAATGCTCCCAGCTTAGTAAGCAACATACTACTTAAAAGCGAGTGATTCTCCTCCCTAGTGGGAAATGTTAGTAATAACTCATGGGGTCTGATGCAGCTAAGTGCCTATAATTAACAGCACCACTCCATCTGTTCCCACCAGTCTGTTATCAGTCTTCTTCAGAGTCATTACAAGTTAAAGATTGTTATAACAAATAATGGGACTCCTGCTGATGGAACATTTGTCTAGGAAAAAGAGGTCTTTGCTTTTCTTTTCCATGATTTCTCTCCTAATTTATTGTGGCTTTTTGACTTCTGTTTGGAGAAGTTTCCTTAAATGTGATGCAAATAAACTTCCAAAAATATGTGCATATTCTTGTTGTGTAATAAATTCAAGAAGCTGTTATGGTTCACTGTTCTAAAGTGAACTCATGTTGAAAAACTTCACTAAAATATTTGAAAAAACAAAGCTCAGTGAGGTACTTAGTGAAGTGCTGACTATGCATAAGTGAGTATTTGAATTTTTTTTTACTACAAGGTAAGCTGCGTTTGACTTCTATTTCTAAAGTTATATTTATAGCCTACACATTATGCCACTTCCTAAAAAACCATCACAAGCCAGTATTGCAAAGCCAGTATTTCATTTGAGAGTCTCTGTGAACTCTTGTGTCACAGCAGGCTAAACTCTGTTTCTCTAATAAAAGGCAACATCCTTCTCTTGGATGATTCTCTGGTGCTTCTGTGTGCAGGTGTCCATACACACTGACACAGCAGCCATTGGTGTTGCTAGAGGTAATGTGGAATTTTCCAGCAGGGTTTGAGCTAAGTGTAAGGCCTCTTTAGTAGCAGAGAGGCAGGATTTAAGTACATTATCTTCAGGTCTGGGGTTCCCTTTTGTCTTCAGGTGGAAGATGAGGATGAAAGGATGTCACTGCTGAGCACAATTAGATCTTCACAGAAGAAAAATTTCACCTTACCAGTTGCAGTTCCATCTTTTCCGTATGTAATACACTGTCAGCAGTATATCCCCTTCCAAGCAGCACAGAATTCAATTGAGACAGTGTTGTCACCGTGCTCCTTGCCCTTGGCCATATCTTTCACTGGTTTCATTATTTTATTGCCTTCATTATTTCTGGGATGGTAATAGGGCACGAAGTGGCATATCATTATCCTTCTGCAAGTAGGCTGAGACAAAGATTCAAGAATCACTGTATTTCCTCTGTGCTTTATGGAGAACACAGAGGAGTGTAATTAAAACCAGCAGAAGTCTTTAATAGCTTTTCAGCTTGTTTTTTTCCTTAAACTTATTGTCATCTGTTAAAGCAGGGAATGAAAAATGATCTCGGTAACGATATACATTGAAACAAGCTTGTGTCAGTCTTTGCAGCCAAGTGTCTGGCAGAATTCTAAGCATCTGATTGCTCATTCCTTCCTCTGCTTTGCTTACCTGGAGCAGCAGCAATGATTCAGCTCTGATCATTATAAGAATGTAAAAAAACCCTGCTTTTCCTGTAAGGAGCCAGAACAACAGGGAGTTGACTGGAAGGGCTGGGAGACTGCATGACTGACATTTCAAGGTGAAAACATCTTTCTGAATTTCTTGGAGCAATATGCCCATCCTTGTTTAGGCTGTTAGACCAGAGAAGTGCGAAGCTGTCTGAGCTGGCTCCTTCTCAGGCTGGACTGTCTCCCTTCCATGCATAAACATCTTCTGGATAACAGGCTGATCCTCAGCAAAGCCCTCCCTCCTTAAAACAGCTCAAAACTTTTGATCACTGGAGTTTCGTGCCTGTTTTGCACTCTGAGACTTCAGCTGCCTCCTACAAAGGGACTCACAGCTCTGAGAGGCAGCAGAACTCTCTGAAGTGCAGGTCAGGTTCTAGTTGTGCAGCTGAGGGAAAAGTTCCACACCAGCAGGGTCTGAACTTCTGCACTCCCACAGTGCCTGCACCTTCTGGAAAGGAGCAGAAAAGCACTTGTGCTTCAAAGTCATCACAAATCTGAAGTGAGAAGCTGCGGGGCTTTGCAGAAGAGAAAATAGGGGTGAGAATGTCTTGAATGTGGTGTCTGCCTTTGCAGAGCGTGGAAGTGGGCTGGTTTGAAATAAGGTCTAGAGGAAAAGGAAACTGTTTCCACTGCTCCTTCTGTTCTCTGTCATCCAGATACTCAGTTTTCATATTTAGACAGTCTTTTTGTTCTAGTTCACTTTTGTTTTGATGAAAACATTGCATTTAGAAAGCACATTGTAAGGGAGAGGATGGAAAGCGCTACCTCATTCATTTAAAAGCATGTGATGAGGTCCAGAGGATTCCCAGTGGAATTTAACCTCACCTTAGGAATGGCCATCTCCAGTCACTTTGATTAGTCTAGAAGACAGCTGTGGTAAATAGTGTTTTTTCCAAAGAAGATAGGACACTTGGGGCTTCAAGTGAAGGAATGATTTTCACATCACATGCTCCTAGCTTCTGGGAATTGATGTTTCAGGACTTCCTAAGCATCTGCTCCGTCATGTTTAATAAATATCATCTGCATTAACTTGTTAACTACTACTCTTAAACAGATTCCCTTCAGTCTGTGCAGCATCTTGTGTCATTTCCATGTGATGAGAAAACAGACTGCTCTTGTTTCACCAGTGAGGTCTGTACCTCACTCCGTGACATCTGTGAGTCTAAAGTTACTCCATAGGCATCTAAGAGACAATATAAACATTCTTTTCTGTGCTACAGCAGAGGCCAGTGATGCTGTTTATGAAAGCAAAATGAAGCTAGCCGTGCCAAACTCCCCTAAGGCTTTCTCTTGGTCCAGATTTCTTCCTTTTCTAGGAAAAAAAATCCCATCAAGTTTTACTCAATCTGCATGTAGGTTTTAAAAGCCAGTGCAGGCTGAGCTAAGGATGTTTCAGTTGCAGTCTCTGCTAGATCTTGAATGTGTAATATTTTGTCTGTTTTGTTGCTATCAAGTATTTCTAAATTACTTTTAGCCATTCTAAGAGATTTTTGGGACTAACCTCTGCTCTTTGCTTTATTAATGCAAATCCAACAAAACTCCACTAAGGCTAATTGAGTTACTGAGAGCCACCCCTGGGTATCTGTGGGTGATTACAACTTGTTCTTGGCAACCAGGGGGTTTTGTGCTTCATTCTCTTTAAATTGTTTTTGCTGATGCAGTTAGTTTCGTTCTAAACCAATAAGACTTACATGAATAAGGATTACAGCGCTCTGATTTTAAATTTTGCAAATAATTATTTCTTTTATTTCCAGTACTAGTAGCGATAGCTGTATCAAAGGTCAATTAATGATACCATTAAGAGTGGACACCCTGTTAACCTGCTTGCTCCTTAGATACTCAGAGGTGAGAAGGCAGGGGCAGCTGCTCAGTGAGGTAATAAGGATCAGTGTAAGTAGTGATGCTTTACTGATCTTGCTAATGAGGGGAAAAAAATGAGTGGCGCTGTCCTTGCCAAATGTGGTGGCATCAAGCTATAAACGGGATGGATTAAGCTACAGCCTTTTCCTGCAGTGTTTTCTGGGGGCTTTAATGCAGGCCTGGGTTTTGCTGGAATATGGTGCAAATGACCTTGTTTATATCTAAAAATTGCAAGTGTGCGATCAGCTATTTAAGAGGCTTTTAAACTTGTGATGTTCTGTACTTCTAGGGAGGAACTCTGCATGACCCCTGTGCACATGTGGTCTTGCCCCACACTGGCCTTCTGTCAGGCAAGGTTTATCCAAGAGTGCTTGCACACTGGAACTTGGCACTGCAAACAGCTCAGCTCCATGTTGGAAATGCCACTTGCCTTGCTGCAAGTCTTGCCTTTTTTGCTGGCGATTGCTCCAACTGCTGTGATTAAACTACAGGGCCATTAACACGAGTTGCAATAATCACCCTCTTCTCTTTAGGGAAGAGGACATGGGAAATGAATAAACTTGATCAACCTCAAACTTAGAAGGGCCACAGCTCTTACTGGCAGTAGTATCAAGGCATAAATCAAAATTGGCTGAGACCCTGGGCAAGCTGGCTTGTCTTACTTTATTTTGTAACAGAATAGACTAGATTTTTATTCAGGCTTGCCAGTAAAGAATGCACAGACTGTAAATTTGTAGAGGAAAACCACATAACCCTGTTCTCTACTCCCTCCTAAAATTACGGGTGTGTTCTCAAAAGTAGGTTTGTGCTCCCCTCCATTTTCAGAGACCTTCTTTAAGGCTGTTCTTGTCCTTCCAAAATTCAGCCCTGTTCTGAAGGGTTTTTTGCATAAGTGCTTTAATATCCATCTCAATTTCAAGAGGGAAGTGGCATAGTGTGGGTGGTGCCTTGATCACTTTTTAATTAGGACGTTGGCAATTAATTTTCTCAGTCCATCCATTTGACCAAGGTCTTTGCATCAAGTTCTCTCACTGGTGGCTTTCTAGTACAGTGTTGAATGAACGAGAGCCTAATCTCAGGAGTTTTTGGGATCAGTGTGGAATGCCTATTGTTTGAAGTCAAAAGGTGCTGTAAGGTCACAAGAGCTTCTGGAAATGCCCCTGTAAAGGCAGCAGAATGATACACCTGTGAGTAAAGCATGGAGTTTTATTTCTTTTTATATGTCCCCTTAATCAGGACGACGCTCAGTCGCATGAAGAGACTATTAAAAGGGAACTGTCATGTTATCCAGCCACTTATACACATTAGCAGCTTTAAAATTAACAGTGCCTGCTCAGGGACCTCGGCTATACTGAATGGACTCAGCTTAGCACTCAGTTTTCACAGGAAATAAAATCCCTAGCTGTAAAAATACCCAAATGTTGGAATGGCCTGCAGCCATTCTGTTTGTATCCCTGCTCATAGGTGTGAAATTGAGGAGATATGACTGTTTTTAGCACAAGATCACCTTTTGGTGGTTGTGCCATCTCTTGGAAGAATAATAAAGCTGCTGCATTCCTGGTGCTTCCAAAGGACACTGTAACACAACCAAAGCTGATGATGCCCTCTTGGACAGCCTCACTTGGGCTGTTGCATCCAGTTGGAGTCACTGCAGCTGAAAATGGTAATGCAGAATTAGGGATCTAGAAGCAAGTGGCTTGGCAAGTTTTGTGTGGAGAAGGGGGAAAAGAACAGGAAAATAACTTTATGTTTAGACAAATGCATAATGGATTAGGTAAAAACATAGCCTGAGCCCTGTGTCATTTTGTCTCAAATATGAGAACAGGGGTNTTTTGTTTTGTTATTTTGACTTGATACTTGAATCCTTTAATACAAAATCTGTGATATGCAGGACTCACTGAAGAGAAACGAGCAACTTGGGAAGCAATAAGTCTAAACAACATTTGCAGTTAAAGGGCATACCGGTCTCTATCACTGAAATTATTTTGCTCTCCTTCTGGTTAGGAAACCTTTCCCCCATGGATAGATATTCCTTGATTGTTGTGAGCACCTTGCTCACACCTTGGTTGGTGCTGCATCAGTTTCTGAGCTACAGGTGACTGTGGTTCTGGTGACACAGCGTGGTGTTGGCCCCATTTCCTCATGCCTGAGGCTCTCCTCTCCTGTGGGTGTTTGTGGTGGCTTGTCTCCTTCCAAGGGATTTTCTTAGTTCAGGTGGGTTGTGCTGTTGATGGTAAGGTTGCTGTGAAGGGTGTTGAAGCCTGAAACACCAGCCCTTCCAAGCTTGAGGATTCCAGTGACTTTCTCCTCACCCGTGTGTGGACAAAGTGTTGGAGGAGGTGGCTTGAAATGCCTCTGATCACAACAGTTCCAAAGGGCAACAGTTCCTACCTATCAGATATGACAAGACCAGTGTGTCAGAGCAAGTTCTACTTCTTGCATGAAAAATACATTCCATCATTGAAAATGTGCTATTTTTCCATCACTAAAAACACATCCTGAGTCAGTTGCTCCACAAAAGTGTGTGTGTAGGCCTGAGTGTTGCCTCTTAATATACTTGTGGTAAAGGAAAACACCTGGACATTGAAAACCTGGGTTCATGGCTCTTTATCCCACCTGGAATACATAGCTTTTGTGCCACAAATCTGTAAGACAGAGATCTGACCTGTTTGTTAGCCGGTAAAGGAAGGTTAAAATTCATGAGAATGCTGATCATGCAGACACTGACTATGAATGGGCTGTTCACGTTTCCAGCATTGGAAAGGAACAAGTGACTGTCTTGTGGTTCTTGTAGACACAGTGAAAACAGGACACAGGTAGATGAGTCTTTCTTGCTCTCTTGGAGGATTGCCATTACATGTGACAAGGAACTTTGAGGATTCAGATTCCTTGGAGGGCCTGGCAGTGTGAGATGGACTGACATGTATGTGCAAAACAGGCATCATTGATTTTGCATTCTCTAACAGAGACATTCCACTAAGACTAGTCAACTTCCCTGACTTTTTTCAGGCAAGTAGCAGTACAGAAAGAGATTGTCATCTTTTGTATTCATTCAGTCTTTTATTACTTTTGTATCACATTTGCTTCATTTACTGATGCTGGCACTGCATGCTCAATTTGTGATATCCTTCTTGTATAAAAACCTCATGTCTGTAGTGAAAGTCCTTGGAATTGAGATTTTGATGGCAGATTGAAATAAAACATGCTCTTAATGAATGGACAGTTCTTAAGACTAGATGAGACTATTTTTCCTTTATTCTAAGTGGCATCCATTAATATCTGTATTTTCTTGGAAGGAAGGAATAACAGTGTAAGTTAGAGGCACATTGACATAGGAAGTCTTGTTGAATTGTGGTGATTTAAAATAAATAAATAAAATGTGAAATAGCTTTTAGATTTATTTTTGAGTTATGAGTTCTTGAAATTAAGTTATCAGTATTCACTGCTGTTATCAATAATGAATATGTAAGTTGCTTTTCTGGAAAATACATGACTAGGTTTGCCCTTCTAGTTCATGTTCATTTTCCTTAAAGGAATGAACAAGTGCAGATAATCAATCTGATACTTGTACATGGAGGGAGGTATTTGCTGTAGTATTCAGCCAGTTGTGGTTTTCCTTAGGGGTTTATCTGTTTTGATGTAGGTACATTTGAGGACTTCTGCTACAATGTGAATTCCCACTGCATTTTGTGAGTTGGTATGAACTGGCAGCATATTACTAGGAGTTTTATCTCAAGATCTCTCTGGATTAGATACTCCTGTCTACTGGCCTCTTACTGCCATGGCATCCAAGTGCCTTTGTCAGTGAGACTTCTCTCATAGCCTTGAACTTTCTTCCTTTTCAGGATCAATCCCCCCCATTTCACTTCTGATTTTGTTCAGACCGTGGGTTTCCCATTTGCCCACTGCAGATGAGTTGCCTGAATTAGAAACGCTGTGCAAGGAGTGAGGTGCTATAAAAGTTACAGCCTTGTCCACATTGTAAATCCTCGTGGAACCATTTCCAAAAAATCAGCTTTGCAAACTTTTTCCTGGGTAATTTTTATTAATGAGTGCAGTGTACGTTCAGGCAAAACGTTCCATCCTTGAGTGGGTGACCGCAGCAATTCCTGTCTCCACAGCGAGGTCAGGTAGTACGCTCGAGGGATGTTACAGACCCATTAGCATCAGCCCATTATTGGAAAAAATAACTGGCTTTAAAACAAGGTAAAAACATGTTGACTCTAAAAGACAATCTCATTATGCAGCAGTGGTAACAGGAGTGAATGCCACTGTTAAATCCCAGCATAAATCTTCAGTTCATGCTGATCTTGGAGACCTTGAAATCCCATCTGATTTGTTATTTGAGGCCGTGGCTGTTCAGAGGCAGCTTTGTGCTGGCTTTGTAATTGCTCTTTATCAGACAATTGCTTCCATTCCATAACTGCGGCGTGGGTTCTGCGTGCCCGCTTCAGGCTTCCAAATGATCAGCAATTTGACATTTGGCATTAAGTGGTTGACCTTTAGTGGGTAAGAGGAAGAGCTAATAATTCCTAGTGTTTATAGCACTGATGTTAGTGTGATATTGCTTCTCTCCATCTCACTTGCATCTTCAACCACTGTTATAAATTTTTTCGAGTTTTAAAAGCGCGTTGCTAAAGCACACGAGCTTTGATGCTTACGTGGATGGTGTGTGCTGCATTGTGGGTGATTATTTTATGTTGGCACAACTCCCTAGTCCCTAAAATAAGGTGCTGGGCTCTCTAATTTTTGCCTTCTTTGTTGCATTTTTTGTAGGGGTACAAGCCTGTCTGCAAAGCTCAGCTCGAGAAGAAGAAGAGAAGTATGAAATCCAAGGTGGCCCCCAAAGAGGGCGGCTCAACAGAGAACAGCTGGTGGGTTTTATTGCTCCAGACAGCCCATATTAATGACCTTTGGTTCGAGCAGTTCTGCCCTTTGCCACGTGCGAAAGTGCAGGAGGTGTAAAATTTTAATGTGATCTTGTACAGAAATTTGATTAAGAGCAAGGTGATCCGAAGAACTGTGAACACCCATAAAGCTGCCAGTTTTCTCTGCTGTGTTTCTGTTTCTGTGTTGCACTAACCTTGTCAGGGGAACGTTGTACTGCACTCCTGGAAGAAGCTGATGGCACAGGGAGTAATGCTGCTTTGGCCTTCTCTGCTCAGCTTTAGAACCTAATTCAGAAAGTTGAAAGAAAAATTTTTATTACTATTTGTTTCCATTTAGAGCCACTTTTATATTTAACTGGGTTCATTTCTGGTTACTTGCTGGATTACATTGGAGAATTCATTAACTACACTGTAACAGTAGCTGTAAATATTCCTAACTCATAGTTCAAACCCTGTTGTGCTGAAAAGTGAAATGAAGCAAGAATTCACCACATAAGCAAGCTTGCATGTTAAGTTACTGTTCTAGTTTCCAGTGTTGGTTATTTTCAATTGCATTGTTTTTTAATGCTCTGCTTTTTCCTTTCCACTTTTTTCCTGTCTGCTCACTTGCAAAGTCCTGTATTTATACTTCTTTTTTTTTTCCCCCCCCTTCCACTTAGTTGCCCAAGTTGTTTGATGGATGCTACTTCTATTTTCTGGGCTCTTTCAAACATCACCAGAAGAGTGATCTCATGGAGCTGGTCAGAGCAGCAGGAGGACAAGTTCTGGTCAGGCAGCCAAAGCCAGACAGTGACGTGACACAGACAGTGAACACGGTGTCGTACCACGCAGAGCCCACCTCTGACCAGAGGTTCTGCACTCAATATGTCATCTATGACGTGGCCTCAAAATTCAGGCCGGAGAAAATCCGGCAGGGCAAGGTGTGGATGGCCCCCTCCAGCTGGCTCATAGACTGCGTGATGTCATTTCAGCTCCTGCCTGTAAAATGAATGCCAGCATCTCGTGAGCAAGGCTTCCAAATGTGGGGAATCTTGAGCAGCTGGAATGCTCTGGGAAACGCTGGTCTGAAGCTGTGGCTTGTGTTTTGGATGCAGGAGAGCTTTGAGCATTGAAGTGAGTTACTGAGATTGCTGATATGCTGGAATAAATGAATATACAGTGGAGGAGATAATTGAAAAATGTGCCTTGGCTTATTTAGTGTGCTTTATTTTTGCATTTAACTTAATAAATGCTTAATGAGTAATCACTGACATTTTGTAACTCAGATTTTGCAAAATTAAACCTTTTGCTTTCTTGATTTGTAGACAATAGACCCCATTTATGTTGTGTTTATTATCCATTGACAAGGATCTCCTGTGTATCAAGATTTCCCAGGCCAGAATTTGTATTATTTAAAAAGAGACTCTATGCATTTGAACCTGTGTAGATGTCTCTTTTGTCTGGTGACATGTGATGTTTATTACAACTTCTTACAACTGAATTTTGCTGGAAATTCTTGGTATGGATAAGTCATGTAGAAATCAGAGTTGAACTAAGGGCCTGAATTCACCTGGAAGCAGACAATTTTGAGAACACTGTATTTAAAAATCTTGGTCTAAAATTTCATTATTTGTAGAATTGAGAAATGCTTTATTTACTTCTGAACTCATTCATGCTGTAAATGTGTAACTTGTGTATTTTCCTAAGGTTTTTAAGCATCGGGATCCTTTTTGAATTATTATAATAAATATTTCTGTAAGTATAGATGGTTGCTCTCATGGTTACTTTGAGGAAAAAAATTGAATGATCACAAAAGAATCATGTCTTTGGACAGTTGTACCTAAGCAGCTGGCTATGCTGGAGCAATATTGGATTCTTTCATATTTGTTACAATATTTCTCATAATTGGTTATAAGTTATTGTCAGAACTCACTCTGTGCTCTTATGTAATGTCTTGTATCTTTGGTGAATTCATAATTGCAAAATGTAATAATACACAGTAAGGATGACAGTTGTGGGATAAACCAAAGTTCTTTGTCTTTGCTTTTGTATTGTTCCTAACAATGAAACTTCTTGTGTGCAGTAACTTTGGGGTATCTTATTGCATGAGCTTGGCTGCAGAATGAGTGCATGTCCCATACGTATCTCAACAGGGAAATGAAAATACTTTTCTGTGAACTTGGTACAGCTGTGAAGATGATGTATCACACGCCAGAGCTGCTTTTGCAGATGAAGAGAGCTGTGTTCTGTAACCACTGTCACTGGAGAGCCCGTGCCAGTTTTCAATGTGCTCCGTAGGATTCTTGGTACACTCCAGGTAGGGCAGGTACAGCTTTCACCCTGAGCAGCTGGAGTATCTGGATCTCTCCCTTATGCTAGGCTGAGTCATTGCTCTTCACTGGATACAGGGCTCATTAATAAAAGGAGCAGCCCCTGGGATAGATGTGGTTTGGGTTTTTGTGCAGATAAACTGGCAGCGGATGAGGTGCCGAGTCGATACTGCGTGAATTTGGTCGTTTGTTTTAACAATTGTAGCACGTTGGCATTTCATAGCACATCAATATCCCTCATGCAGTATTCTTTGCAAAAGTAGCAGTGAATCTCTGCAAAATTCTAAAGAATGGAGCTTTTCTGCTCTCTGGACCAGGAAGAAATTTGGCCCATCAGTAATCCCGTTCTATGTCCTAAAGCAGAGGCAGCACATTTACAGATTTTAAAAGCCAATTTTTCCTTGGCAGATGAAAAGAAACTCCATGAGAAAATTGGCATTAATGTTTTTTTTTTTAAGCCATGCTCTGACCTTATTCCATGTTCCTTTGAATTGTGTTATGTTATCAAGCAGAGTTTCTATCAAATCACATTAAGAATCCCTCCCTATCATACTGAGGGGAGATCCTTACCCAAGATTAACTCTGTCTCGTCTCCTTCAGGTCTCTGTAGGGATTCAGAGTGTGATCAGCTTATGTAGATGTAGACTTGAAGAGCTTCACAGTAGATTTGATGCCAGAACTACAGCAGGTTCCAAACACCACTGAAGCAGTGTGTAAGTACATGAAAGTTGGAGGTCAGGGACACAGACCCTGCTTCATTTACTCTTGCTAATTGTTGAAAGCAGAGGGATAGCACTAGATAAGCCATGTCTAAAAATGGCTTATAATAAGGATGGATCAAGTCCCTTAATCCAGTGGATGGATTTTGGCTCCTGAAAGCAAGGTTATAAAATCATGAGGCATGTGATAAAGAGCATGTAGAGATAATTTCTGTCTCTGCTAGGCCAAACCCAAGGGTCCATTAAAGGAAGGTAGTAGGAGGCAGGCTCAAAAGAAAGAGGTATTTCAAGCAGTGTGAGAGACTCATGGTGCAGTAGCCTGACATAGTTTGAAGCAGGGAGTGGATGAGTTTATCAAAGACAATCTGCTAAAGGTTAATAAAGAACCTCTGCTGTAACATGAATTTATATTAGTATTCTCCTGCTAGCCTGCGTTGTACTTAATGTGCACTCATGATTGGGGCATTTCATGGAAACAGAACGGTTTGGGTTGGAAGGAAACTTAAAGATCATCCAGTGATCATTATCTCACATGCAGAGATAGACTTCTAGAGCATTCTGGATTATAGATATTTTATTTGATCAAAAATACTGTGCATCACAGAATCAGAATGGTTTGGGCTGGAAGGGATACCAGACTCTCTCTTGTTCCAACCCCTGTGGGCAGCTGCTCCCACTAGCCCAGGTCACTCCAAGCCCTGTCCAACCTGGCCTTGGATGCTTTCTGGGATGGGGCAGCCACAGCCTCTCTGGGCAACCTGTGCCAGGACCTCCCCACCTCACAGGGAAGGATTTCTTGCTCAAGCTAATGATTTTCAGGCATCTTCCCTTGAAAATTGTGTTTTTCATAATTAATTCATCTGGGATGCTTGTTAACACATTGAATAGCAATGTCTGGGGCTCAGTGACATCGGTTTAACACCTCTTACAGTTAATAGAAGGTGATATTTTTGAGTGATGTTGCAAAGTTTGTGCAGGTGTTTTAGGGAAACCACAGGCAACCAGGTGGTATTAAACAGTGTCTGCTTTTGCTCTCAAATTAGAATTGGCATGCCTGGGAGGTGCTGTGGCTCTGTTGCCTTGCAGTCCTCTTCTGAGTGATGGCAAGCATGGGAGGGTCCAAAGATGTGCATCTTTCTAGGAACAAAGATGTCAGTAGGTGCTTCACCCAGCTGCCACCTGCACAGCCTTTGTGGGGCTTGAACCAAAGCCTCTCTCTTCTGCTCTGTCCCAAGCTCTGAGCCGGGGTTGGACCTGACTGGCTTTGCAGGACCCCAGCATGGTTATCCCTGATCAGCCTGGGAAAGGCTCATGGAAGGAATGACTTAAGGGAGTGAATTCAAGAAAGGGAATAATCCTAGGCAGGGGATTGGAGCTGTTTGTATTCCCTGCCTAGTTTCAGTGTCTTATTTAAGACCAAACTTACTCTGGAGCAGTTATTTTTTGCTGCAGTCTTCCAGCAGATCCGCATTTTGGCTAATGAAGCTCCTGCAGACATTCTGCTCAGGACAAAACTGTCTGCATGGAAGCCACAGCCTGCTGTAAAACTACACATTGGTGTGGGTTATTTGGGAAAAGTGTATAAACACAGGGATCATCTGGTCCCCCTGCCTGTGCTTGCTGTGCTGCTTCCAGTTCCTGTGGGCTGGCTTTGCTGCCAGGGTGGGAGAGGGAAGGGGGACAGTCAGTTTACAGCTGCCAGCCCTGCAGTGCTGACAGAGCTGCTGGGCAGGAGCTGTTCTGGCCTGTCCTGTGGATCAGCTGGGCTGCCAGCAAAGTCTGGGTAGCAGTGTCTTGGCATCTTTTTGAGGACAGGTCCGTGAAACACAGCAGAGCAAAGCTTTTCTTTTTTCCTACTGAAGCTGTTTTGTATTTCAGTGCTGGAGGATCACCTGGAAATGGGGTGGATGTGATGTCACACTGACTGCTATTAATCAGTTTGGCCCCATGTCCTGCTTTTTGCCTTTCTCCCACACTGTGCAAGAAAAAGCAATTTGATGGGAGGGTTTGAATTTCTCTCTCTGATAACTAAGGGCTGCATTGTGTTGCAAAAGGCAACAAAGCAGGCTTAAATACCAGCTCAAAAACTGCAGCAAGAGGTCTTTGGACAGCCAGATAGCGTTGGCTTGGAAATGGGCAGCAGTGTCTAGATGGAACAAATGAAGATTCAGCTGTTTTTAATAACAGTGCAGCATGTTCTATCTTTTCAGACTTGTTTGATTTAAATTAATGGTAGTTTAACTAGTGTTAAATTGCCCTTAAAAGCAGAAGAACATTCTGTGTGTAATCAGATGGGAGAAGGGGAGGAAGTTTCCCACCTTTATTTATTTTTTTTTCCTACGGAGAAGATGCATTTTGTGTGCTTCAATTTAACTCCTGGCAGGAGGTCTGCTCTGATAAAGTAGCAGAGAGCCATCAGCTCCCGCCGTGTGTGCGAGGCCCTGCTGTCTCTCCCTGTTCCCAGGCACTGAGGGGGCTTTACCCACGGTTTGTTTTGCAGCAGGGGCTGGGATGGTCCTGCTCCAGTGGACGCTGGGAGTGCTCTGCACCGCAGCTGGGAGGAGTCCCCCGTGCAGCACTGCTGTTGGCTGCCTCACATCTTGCCCTGGATGGCAAGTGTGCTCCAGAAGCAGAGCTTGCCCCCGTGATGGGCACAGCTGGAAAGCACAGCAGCCCCTTCCCAGGCCTGAGCTCAGCCTGGGGCTGTGCCTGTGCGGTGACAATGCTGCAGAGCAGTGCTGACCCTCACAAGCCCCTCAGCTAAACATACACAGTGAGAACGGGGTTAAAATAGCTATTAAAAAACCAGAATGTGAAGCAGCAGCTAAGCAGGCTGTCTCGCTCAGCTTGCTGAACTGATAAAAATTTACTTATTTCTTCAGCTCGTGCAGGGCTGGGTTCATTTCCTGCTAGTTTAGCAAACTACTAATTCTCAGAAGAGCCAAAGTATTTGGTGGGGGGAACAGGTGTGAGGCTGCCTCTTCTGGGGGCTCAGTTTGGATAGGAAGGCCTCTGAACTGAGGTGTTCCAATTGCCATACACACCTGTGCCCTCCACATCCCCTGAGGGGGGTCCCAGTCTGCAGTGTTTGTAGTGGGTGCCAAAGGCAGCCTGACCAGGGAAATTGTTTTCTCCTGCTCTGCTGGAAGGGTCAGCTTTGAACAGCTGGTGCCAGGGAAAACCCAGATCATCTATAGTTTGGGTCTATCTAGAATTCATGGTCTAGCAAAATTTAATTCTGCAGCATAAAAGATCTGAAGGAACATTTTAAAAAAATTGTGTGCCTTTTAATTGAATTAAATATTAATATGGATAATGCAATCAATGCTTTATTGATTGCGTTAGCCACAATAATGTTTAATTCAATAAGTCTGCAGTGCTGGATCTTTTTCTTCCCCTGTGTTTGTTTTATGCTGTGCAGCAATGTAATGCCATATGCTCTGCCTGGCTGTGTCCCCCAGGCTTGTTCTGGAAGAGCAGGAGATGGTAGGATTGGGACAGGACAAAGGAGCCAGGATGTGCTCTGGGTTGAACCCCTTCACGTGTCCTCAGGTTGGCTGTATAAAGTCAGGGTCACCTTCATGGCTGATGTACCCTGGGCTCAAACCAGCTACCCTTAGTGGCATGCATCATTTTTAAAGCACTCACACAAATAATATTGGTATTCATGTAAATATTGCCCACGACCCCCTGTGCTTTGGGGCTGGAGCCTGAGCCCAGTGTGATGCTGCATTCCTGCTCTCTGCAGTTGGGTCCCAGCAGCTGCTTCTGTCAGAATGGGGAGATTTTCTACCCTAAGCTCACTAACGTGCTTCTGAAGACGTGCCAGGTCCTGGTTTTAAACTCAGCCAAGCCTGAATAATTTTATCTGTGGTTGTAGGCAGAAGGTTTTTATTAAATTAAAAGTCACAGTTGTGTTTAGCTGACAAATTGGAGGCAGATGTTCCCCCCAGCTTGGTCCCCTCACAGTGCAAGGTTTCTGGTCTCTGGCTCCTTGCTCGCTGTGTACCTGTTGCACAAGCTCTGGTAGAAACACCCAGAAACAAGCATTTGTTTTTTTCCAGTGATGACTTTTTGTGGCCTCTTTCCAGAATGCTTGTTGAAACTGGCCTTGGCTCAGTAAGGACAGATGGACAAACTGCCTGTGGGGTGTGCAGCACCCTGTGTCTGGGGCTTAGAAGTGGGCTGGCCCTTGCTACCTCGGGTCTTGTGAGCTACAGACTTGCCCTCCCACCCATGGCAGGACACCAGACTTGCCCAAGGAGCTGGGTGGGTGTTTGGGCCTCCCCTGGGAGGGGACACAGCTGGCCCTGCTGGCAAGGCAGGCTTTTACCAGTTTCTGTGGCCACTGAGAATGCTCTCATCAACAGGTAGAGAAAGTGGGGAGAGAAGAGAGTCCAGGATTTCATATGGTCTTGTTGGACTCTACCTACATTAGTCAAATCCAAGGAAAAGCCCATAACCTTGCTTTTATTTGCTCCTTACAGGGCCCATGTGTTTCAGCAGGAAGCTGTATTAGTGCAGAGAGTCTGGGTGCAAAAAGGGTGGGCACAATGAGCTCAGCTTTAGTCAGCTATCCACTGGGACCAGGTTTGGACATAGAGAGCCTGCAGTCAGGTACTTTAAACAGGGTTTGGACTGCAAAGACAGATTGTGAATGTAAAATGGAGATCCAGGCTTTGCAACTGAAGCTCATAAATTCACAGAGAAATAATAAGGGATCAGATGCAGCAGCTCCTGGTTGTGGTACATGCCATTCACAGGGCAAGTCTCTGTAAGATCCACAAGGCAGAAGAAACCACAATTCCTACTGAAGGCCAGGCAAGGCAGTCCTGCCTCTGGATTAATCTCTGGATGGCACCACAGTGATGTGTTAAATTGCACATGGCACTTGCACTGCAGGCATGAACAATAATATTTGACCATGGTACGTGAACACCCTGAGTGCAGCAGGGAGAGAGGTTATAACCAGGCCTAGGGATGTGCTGCATAGTTCCACACGTAATTAGTGCACATTAAAGTGACTGTTCAGACTATCTTTATGTATTAAATTATAACATTCACTTCAAGTCTCATTCTTTCCCCTTTCTCTTCACATTCCTGAAAGAAAAGCACTTACATGCTGCAATTTCAAAGCAGAGCACCCAGCAAGTGAGGAAATCCTTCATTTGAGGCTGTTTTGTCTCTTCAATGCCATGGTCACCGCCAGCTCTTCTGTTCCTGCTTCATGATGTCCAGGCTGCTCCTGGTATTTCTTTCATCTTCGAAAAGATGATCTGAGAAGAGATCATTTTGTACCTGCTGGAGGGTGGAGATCCTCGTTTTGGTGCTGCCCAGGCCAGCACAAGGACCCGGGAAGGAGCTCGTGTGTGTTTGGAGTGGTGTTGCACTGCCCATCAGCACTTGTGTGGCAAGGGAAGAGCTTTTATTCAAGGGCTTCCAAGTTCTGCCCTTGGGGTGAGCAACAAAATTCTCCTGCTAAAGGGGCAGTTGCAAAGCTCAGTTTCCAAACCTTCACCTCCCCTTTTTTTTTTTTTGCAGGGTTTCTCTGCCCAAAGAGACTGGAGTCCTCTCTTTAATCTTCTTGCACTTGCAACCACCTTTACAAGGGTCTCTGTCCCTGCTGTGCCCACTTCAGAATTGCAGAGTTCCTCACTGCATTACAGCAGTTACACACTCCGGTTCCCAGACATTTCCCTCTAATGGATTTTGCATTAGTAGCTGGTATCGGGAAATCTAGTACCAAAAGGTTAATGTACATCCATTAGTCCTTTTCCCCCCCATCTTCTTTATGTGCTAGTAGAAGACAACCAATTTCATTAAATACATTAGGTCTGGAAAAGGGTCTGGAATCACTTAAAATTCTGTATGTGCAGAGTTGTGGGGCTATTAATATTGTCCTGTCTGAGCACTGTGGGTAAAGTGGGATTTGCAGGTGTTGAATGACACCTTTGAGGTGTTTTCCAGCCTTCACAACCTTTCTTTTCCTCATAAAAAGAGTTGGGGCTTTTGAGAACTGCTCCTTCATCGATCAGATCATGCTCTGGCCATCTCCTACATCCTGAAGGAACCTGTGTGCTCTCAGCTAAGGCAGGGTAAAGGAGGAGCAATGTCAGGGTACTTGGGATTGTTGCGTGGGCAGCTGAGGTAGCTTGGACAGCCAGACTATTCCTCCACCTGCAGTGAGTGGCTTTCTCCCTCCTCCCCCTGAAACCAGCACAACGATTTCCGTGCCGCTAATTGGAGCGAAGCTGAACCCGGCGAGTATCTCACTGCAGTCTCTGACCTGCACTTTAGACAAGGTCAAGCTTTTTCACCGCAAAAAAATCTATTACTCAAAAAGTCTATTAACCATCACAAGTGGCAAGCGGGAGGGGTGGAGGGGGCTGGCTGTTTGTTTTGCCTCCTGATGTGTTTATGATTTGAGAAGCTTGTCACCTTCGTTAAGTGAAACCTTATGTTTTAGCACAGCAGACCTTTGCAAGTCAGTAATTTGGGTCATGGCACTCTCATGCTGACTGGCTGTGTGTGTGTGGGGTGTTTGCACAGCAAGGTTATGGTAGCAGGAGAAGCTGCTCCGAGCTTCCCCCATGTCCTCTAGGAAGGAGTAGCAGAGACAACCTGGGATGAAATTACTACAGCTCCCATTTCCTGTCCCACTCTGCCAGTGGGGACAAGGAGGTAGAGAAAAACATCTCCTTACTGAAGGCTCACTGACTTAAAGATGTTTAGGTGAAAGCTGGGTGCCCGAGCACCTCAAACGCTGTAGAGTCATGGCCAAAAGAAAAGATCCCATGGGCTTTAATTTCACTTAATGAGAAACCATTCACAGCATTCCATTTCTGATCCATATCTTTCCATTTCTATTCTAATGGTAATTACTGTAGCAGTTTATTAACAAAGAAATCATTTGATAGCTTTCACAAGTTCCCATACTTCAAGTATCTAACAACCTATTGATTCGATAGCCTGGCAACGTTCCTGATTGAGGAGCTGGGGTTTGATTTTTTTTTAAGCACTTTGATCATTTCACATGCAAAGGATAATTATTTTTCTGGTTGAAACAAGGGATGGATTGCAGAACGATGGAGTCTACAGGGTGTTCTTGTGTGTGATCCCTGCTGCATCCAGTTGGAGCAAGCAGTGTCTGTGCTCTTAGAGATGGACCTTGAAAAACTGTCACTGGGTTGGATTTCTGACCTCTGAGTTACTGCAATCAGCAATGAACAGGTATGCAGCACACCTGCAGAGAGGTCATGTCAAATTTGACATTACTGAGTGTAATTATGTTGCCCAGAGAAGCTGTGGCTGCCTGATCCCTGGAAGTGTTCAAGGTCAGATTAGATGGGGCTTGGAGCACTCTGGGATAGTGGAAGGTGTCCCTGCCCATGGCAGGGGGATGGAATGAGATGATCTTTAAGGTCCCTTCCAACCCAAACCACTCTATGGTGATTCTGTGATAGCTTTATGAGGGGGTTTTGTGTTTGCACCTGTATGTCCTGCTCTCAGCACCCAGCAAGGTGCTGCACGGAGCAGGTTTTGCAGTGGCAATGCATTTTCACAGTCCTCGCTCAGCTGCAGACACAGGACACTGCTGGTTGATTCACTGCCCCTGCTCTCACTCTCTGGATGGTTCCTCACTTTTTCAAGGTGACTGAGGAAATACTCCTGGGCAGCAGCTCACACTGGTGCACAACACCAGGGCAGCCAGCAGCCACTGTGCTGGGATGGTTGGGGTGCATGAGGTGTGGCAGAGGCTCACAGGAGAGGAAAAATACAGTGGTGGTTCTGGGAGTGTGGCATAGGCTGCTTGAGCACGTTACCATTGTGCTTTTTGAGGATTTATAGCAAATTGTTCCTACTTTATTTGGAGGCCTACATGGGAACTGTGTTTCTGCTGCTAGATAGCAGGAAGCTTGCCTAGAAAGAGGCCCCAGGTACTTCACTAAGTACACTTGCACCAAATACCTTTGGTCACATCACGAGCCCTTCTGGAAGGAATAAGGGGAAGAAAATGAATGGAAGCAATTTGCTGTAAGTTTTCTCATGCTGGTTTGGAAAGAACAGAAACATTTGACCTCTATGAGGAGAAGCTGCTACCTGTGTCCTCACGGGGCTTTTCATGCACGAGACCCTAATGGGTCCCCGAGCTGGTTGGTTAGTAATTCATTCTCTTCTGAACAGCCTGGATTGGTCATGCAATGCCCAGGTGACCCTGCAACCTGTCTGGAATAAGGTACTGGAAGAACTTGAATTACAGGTTGGTCATTTCCCCATCTAATAAATCACAGAATGAAAGCTTTATGACTTCAGTGCTTACTGTATTAATTTTATGCATGAGTGCTTTATTTTTGCCATATGAGATATATCACTGGCTTACTAGAGCAAAATATCATTAGACCTGGAAAGGGATTTGGTCACTTACACTTTGTCACCAAGGATCATTGCACATAGATTATGTAGGGCTGTACTGTGCCATTTCTCATGTGTTTATTAAGTGATTATAAATATCGAGCAGCGCGCCTTCAGGGGACACTTGAGATCTGTTATTGTAGTAACATTTCATTGAGAAAGAAGGCACACACAGAGTGATTTGTGCCTTGGGAGGGTCCATCTAAAGGTTTGCCTGAGGAGAAGACAGAGGTCTGTTCTGCTTTGAAGGAGTTCTCCTTCACTGATTTTAGTCTTACCTGTCCCCATCCCTGGAGGTGTTTAAGGAAAGACTGGATGTGGCACTCAGTGCATCGGTCTAGTTGAAATGATGGTGATTGGTCACAGGTTGGACTTGATGATCTCAGAGGTCTTTTCCAACCTAAATGATGTTATGATTGTGCATCTTCTCTCATACTGGTGGCTGGCATCGAGGTCAGGATCCCAAGACACCCAGGCTCCAGCCTCTGCCTGTGCCAGAGCCCTTGAGTTATTCACATCAAAGTACTTGGGACACTTCAGTTTCCCCCATCTCAGTTCAGGACGTCAGTCTTGAAAACACCACAAACTTGACTTTTCAGGAGTGATGAGCCCTTATTGAGTGCTTATTGTTTCAATGACAATGAATGAAATTTTTATATGAACCCATAAAATACATCTGTTCACCCTGAACATTCCACCTTCTTCTGCACAAGCCATTCAGTGGCATTAGGTGACAGGATAAGGGCAATGGCTTCCAACTGACAGAGGGCAAGTTTAGATTAGACATTAGAAAGAAATTCTTCCCTGGTGAGGGACAGGGTGCCCAGAGAAGCTGTGGCTGCCCCATCCCTGGAAGTGTCCAAGGCCAGTTTGGATGGGGCTTGGAGCAACCTGGGCCAGTGGAAGGTGTCCCTGCCCATGGCAGTGGTTGGAACTGGATGGTCTTTAAGGTCTCTTCCAACCCAAACCACTCTATGATCCCCCACAGTCCAAAACTGTGCAAGAATCCACCTCAGAGCTCTTCACTCCTCAGTCACTGAGGCCAAATTGCAGCCCCCATCTCCCAAATTTCCCTTCCATTTTCTGCTAGGACTGCCAGTGACCTGATGTCTCTAGTCAGGTTTTCCAAAGAGCTCTGTTCCTCTTCAGTCACTGCAGTAGGTTTTATTTTTCCACAAAAAATTAACTTGTAAAGCATCTGCAGGGAGAGTTGGTGAAGGCTGGGCCTCTTCTAGAAACTGATGCTTCTTTAGGTCCCTTCTTTTCCTTTAAAATTTTACATTAAAATGTTTCCTGCTGGGTATGTAAAGCACAACCTGGAAATGTGGCTGCTCTCCATTTCTGGATTTCCACTTATAACTGAACAACTCAGGCCCACCTTTGATTAAGTGATCCAGAGAAGAAAAAACAAACCTGCTATCTGCCTCTTAAAAGTTAATTAATGCCTCCGTGATTCACTAATGAAAAGGACTGAGATGAGGAGTAGGTGAGCAGTTAAAGAGCTGCATAAATTCACCAACAAGACTGACAGAAGCCTGCAATTGTGTTCTGAGCCTGAGAACACAAGGAAACGGGGTTTAAATGATTTGTGATCAGGAGAAGAAAGAACTTCCTTCTGTTACATGACTGTATGTAACTTTTATTAGGTTGATGATGTACAGTGGGACCATTTCTCTTGGAAATGGCTTTTTGGTTAACATTTCATTTTCCTTCCCAAAGTTTAGCTCTCCCTCGCAGTGCTATGCAACACAGCTCCCTGAGATTTGCTGGCCCCCAACTTTATTAGTGCCACTTGTTGTCATTGTAGATGATCTATTTCAGAGCAGGGAATAAAGCCCTTGTTTTGCAGGTAAGCAAAGCCTCGCCCTGTATCATGCAGCATTTCCACAGCAGGGCAGGAACAGAACATTTGTTGGTAAAAACAAGTAAGAATAAAACGCATAAGGCATTACATTGATAGTTGCATGACTTTTATACCACTCTTCAGGAATTTGAGGCTGTGCACTAATTTAATATCACTAAATTGGGGCGGTGATTGTAAATTGTGATCTATCCTTCTGATGCTGCAGTTCCAGCCATTGTCATGTCAGTATTACCTGGTGCATCTGAATAAGATCTGGAAAAGTACCAAGTTCACTTTTACCTATGAAAGGCACAGGTTTCCAGGGTCAGAAAAATGGTGCAGATTAAGATACATTTATCACTGAATAGATGTGAGAAAAGCAGGTGGAGGGGCCTCTTGCTCATACCCATGGGAATATTTGCCCATGGGGAATGGAGACTTTAAGATCCATTGGGAATGGGGAGAGACTTCTGATGTTGCTGGTGCTGGATGAAGCATCCTCTCATGAGGCCAAATTTTACCCCTCCATCTTCTCCAGGAGCAGATTCTGGACCAAATTTGTATTTGTTGGAAGGGAATGTGGCTCTGCTCTTTTCATGTTTCCATCTTTTCATGTTTTCTAACCTGCTTGGTTTCTCTTTTCTCTTCAAGGGTAACAGAAAAGCTGTGATACCTCAAGGCTTCCCTTGGATAAGGCTCCAGCCCCATTGGCCACTGGTGGCCCCTGCACATGGAGGTAACAAAATCTTTGCTATGTGTTATGTTCCTACAGGTGTTATTATTCTCAAAGCAGTGTCTTTAGTCTCAAAAACTAAGGCCAAATGCCCCTGGCTGGGTAATGCTGGTTGAAGATGCATCTGATAAAATGACAGAACAAGTCTGTGGTGCAGGTGTGTTTCTCAGAACCTCCTGCCCACCCTGCTCAGGGTTAGAGGGGCAACAAGCCTGGCTGGGGTAACTCCTTCAAAGGATGTGTGTGTGCTTCCCTGGTCAGGAATTCAGGCATGCATCCACATACATTTCTATTTCCACATTGACTTACCCCTCAGGATCTTGTCTCTCACTCAGCAACTTATTTCTGCTCTTGACATGGTTTCTCAGAAGAAAATTCCTGTATTTCTGCTACAAGACACCACAGTCACCCACAAACACTGGGGGACTTTGGCCTAGGAAATGATGGCTTTGGTTTGTGATCCACTTTCTCAAACCCAGGAGGATGGAGCCCAGGTTGCCACTGTTTTGGTGAGAAGGGGCACTGCAAATCATGTGTCAGTCCCCAAGCTCCAGCTGGAGACCAGCCTTGGATCTTCTCAGAGACACCCCAGAGGAGCTTGGCACTCTTGGGTCAGAGAAAACCCATCGTCTCATGGACCTTGTGGAATGTCCACCTCCTGGGCCTTATGATACCTCCACTTCTCCCATACTGTCCCCTCCCACAGGGAGACCCTTTCACCATCAGGGAAATTTTAGGGGTTGTCTTTCCCTACATGCCCCTGCTCCCTTGCCCGAGGGCCCCGTGTCTCCTCCTGTTTATTGTTTCCCACGCTGCTGACAAACCCGGTGGGATTTAGGATGTTTTAAGGGCTAAAATATTCCATGGAGCTTCACAGCATGACAACAAACAGGCTCTATTATCCAGGCACCTCTCCATTTGCTTTCCCTTCACGCTGGCGGGGCCAGGAGGGGCACTGCTACTGTTTGTTTGGAAATGCAATTAGCCCAAGTGCGCAGGCCTGCGGCAAGCCAGAGGGATAACCTTGAATCCAGGGAAAGTTAGGGAAAATTTAAAGCCATCTGCAGCTCCAATGGGTCCCCACGCACCCCTTTCGCTGGCAGTTTCTATTCATGCCAGTAAAGTGCCAGAAGATCTGCAATACAATGGGAAATTGCTTCTTTGGGTATCATCACATCTTGACTTAGAAGTGCTTTAACCTTGGCCTCATGCTTCCTGCGGGGCCTGTTGTCTTTGCTGCAGAAGTGCCGACACCAGCCAGGAACGTGTAGGATTTTCCATCTGAGTAAAATTAAAGCCCGAAACCTTTACCATCCTCTCGATGCCAGACATGCTCTACCTGCATTAACTTGAGCTTAATGGACTGCAAAACGAGCGTTTCAGCGTGTTTGGGAGTGGATTATTTGCAGGAGAGCAAGTTACTCACATTTTTATCTCTTCCCTTTCCCAAAGCTTTTGTCCTTTGAAAAAAAAAAAAAAAAGAGAGAGAGAAACAGCAACTACAGCCAAATTGTAGGAACAGAGCGAGCCCTACGAAGTGCAGAGAACTGTTTGAGCAAGGCAGAGGGTGCATCCACCAAGGCAGGTAACTGATGAAAAGAGAAAAGACCACTGGTCCCTGTCTGCTAAGCCAAAATGATGTTTATTAACTAAGTACTTTGGTGGGCAGGGTGGTGAGGTCCTGGCACAGGTAGCTCAGAGAAGCTGTGGCTGCCCCATCCCCAGAAACATTCAAGGCCAGGCTGGACAGGGCTTGGAGCAACCTGGTCGAGTGGAAAGTGTCCCTGCCTATGGCAGGGGGTTGGACTAGAAAGATTTTAAAGGCCACTTCCAACCCAAACTATTACATGATTCTATGCTCATCATACATCATTTGGAAGGACAATGTAAACTTGGTAAGCCCTGCTTCCTTGGAGTTTTGCCTTCAAGATTCATAGGACTTTTTCCAAAACTCCCTAGGCATGGATTTGGCTGTTTCTCCAAACACAGAGCCAAGGCAGTGCTGGAATACCTGTGGGGG
>VXBX01000798.1:1485260-1505693 GCA_013400415.1 Scytalopus superciliaris | reverse complement strand
CTCTCTCTATATATGTATATATATATATATATATATATATGTATGTATATATATACTATACCCATGCTCTTGCCTTCTTCCAGGGGAAGTTCAGTGCCAAGAAAATATCAATTGACAGGTTCCAGGGATGCAAATAACTAATTAAAATAATGAATTAATTAAATGCAGATAGNCAGCAACTACAGCCAAATTGTAGGAACAGAGCGAGCCCTACGAAGTGCAGAGAACTGTTTGAGCAAGGCAGAGGGTGCATCCACCAAGGCAGGTAACTGATGAAAAGAGAAAAGACCACTGGTCCCTGTCTGCTAAGCCAAAATGATGTTTATTAACTAAGTACTTTGGTGGGCAGGGTGGTGAGGTCCTGGCACAGGTAGCTCAGAGAAGCTGTGGCTGCCCCATCCCCAGAAACATTCAAGGCCAGGCTGGACAGGGCTTGGAGCAACCTGGTCGAGTGGAAAGTGTCCCTGCCTATGGCAGGGGGTTGGACTAGAAAGATTTTAAAGGCCACTTCCAACCCAAACTATTACATGATTCTATGCTCATCATACATCATTTGGAAGGACAATGTAAACTTGGTAAGCCCTGCTTCCTTGGAGTTTTGCCTTCAAGATTCATAGGACTTTTTCCAAAACTCCCTAGGCATGGATTTGGCTGTTTCTCCAAACACAGAGCCAAGGCAGTGCTGGAATACCTGTGGGGGTAATTGATACAGGATAATCCCTATACATAACTGGATGGGAGAGTGGGCTGGTGGTTTCTCTTCAAGCTTTCCTGGGTTATCACTGCCAGGAGAACAAGAACATGGAACACTGTGTCTGTTTAATAGCCACAAGTACCTTCACTGTGTCCTTTCCAGTGCCAGATGCCTTACAATCTAAATGAGGATCTTTAATGGTGGCATTAATTATTATTGAAATCCTGCTTTGTCCCACTGAAACAAGTCTAAATAGCTCACACTTGCTCTTTCTCTCTCCCTCCTTTTCCCAGATCCCCACCTCCTGTATCTGATGCCAGCATCAGAAAGTCACGTGCCAAAGGCTCCTTTTGGGTTGGGCCACCAAAATGGGGAAATGTGCAGAAAGGGTCAGACACAGGTAACAGCACCAGGGATCCTGCATGAGCCAAGGTCAGAAAGGCTGAGTTGGGAAGGATGCCCTGAAACTCTCAGATANGAAGGTGTCCCCTCCCATGGCAGGAGGAGGAATGAGATGAGGTTCAAGGTCCCTTCCTTCCAGTTTCCCAGTAAATAATCCTTTGTCTGTGTGTGGCTGAGTGGGGGCATGAACTGGCATCTCCTGAGAGCAGACCTCTTTCAAGTACTGAGGATAGTCATGGTAAAAAGATACATTCCCTAAAAGAAACCCATTTGAAGATGTACGAAGTATATCTGCAAATACAAATAAATAAAATATGGTATATTAAATGGACCTTAAAGGTCCCTTCCAAACCATTCCATGATCCTGAATATGTAAATACAGGCACTTGCTTCCTTTCCATACGTTCTATCCCCTGTGTTTTAAAAGCTAAGCTTCCACACTACAAGGAAGATGGATGGGCCCTCCTTTCCCTTTAACTGCCACCAAAGTGAAACACTTCATTGCCCCTGCTGTGCTGGGATCCAAGGACCTGCTCTTTGCTTTTCTCTTTTAGCAGAGCTGTGGCTGGATGGGAGTTGCTGCAGCAGATCCAGCACCTGAGCCAGAGGACAGTCACCAGGGGGCTCAGCTCATTACGTGCCACTGAAGCCTTTCCTTGCTGCTGACTCAGGAGCACTGGTAGGATGGAGAGTAACCAAAGCCCAGGATTTTCCCAGGCTCAGCCTGATTTTGAGCATGACTTGCAGGCTCCTGGGGGAGAATGACATCACCCTTCTGATGCTCCGCAGGTGATCCGGAGCTGAGCCAGTCCCCCCCTGGGGTGTGCAGGAAATTATCCCGTAATTATAAAACAATCTTGAGTAATGGCATATTAATGAGGACAGGGGAAGGTGATGCTCTTGGGATGGGTTTTCCCACTGCTGGGAGGAGGAGGAGCTGTACACAGCTGCTGCATTTGGGGGAGGGGGCAAAAAAAGGCATCACATCAAAGGAGCGAGGCTTGGGTGTAAGGTTTCTGGCTCTGGGTCTGTTCCTTCTGCACAATTCACTGCTACTCCTGCTGAAGGTGTTGCCTTCAAGCTCTCCACTCTCTGATCTGCTTTTCTGCTCCAATTTGAGTCCTTTTAGCTCCCTTTTCTTGCCACATCTCCTAGGTTGTACCACTTCTGTCTCCCATCATCCTGTTCTCTTTGTCCCTCACTTTTCCAACTCATCAACTCTACCTTCCCCTACTTTCTGCCCTACGAAGCCCCCTGCTCCTCTCTGCCTCTCAGCATCTTCCCTCACCTTCATCCACCTTCTTTTCTCCATCTCCCACAAATACCTGTTGTATTTTGAAGAGTGTCAGCCCAGGGAGATGGGAAGGACAGTGCCCACAGAGGGGGTTGTGCTCCCCTATCTAATAACATATGTATCAGGCACCTTTCCCTTCAGCTGGCAGCCTCTGGAAGCCCAAGACGAACCTTTCAACAAGATTAAAGAGATGGTATTAATTGCTATCGATCACAGGTCAACAAATTAAATTGCATCTGCAACTGCATCTCTGAAAGGTCTAAATGAGAAGAGTAGTTAATGGGCCTGGCTGGCCCAGAGGTGTGATTAATTAAAGGCAGAAATGAACTACAATGTTTAAAAAAAAAAAAAAAGGTAGAAAGGAAGGAGACTGGGTTGAGGGTGAAACTCTGTGTTGTATCTGGAGAACACTTGATGGGATTTCAGTTCTGGATCCAGCCTGGCCTGAGATGGGCTGACAGGAAGCAGAGCCCGTGGCAATGATTTTTGGGGCTACTGCTCCAAGCACCCCAGTGCTGTGGAGACACTGTCCACCACATGAAGAGTGCAAGTTTCCCCAGAAAATCTGAACTGTGCCCATTGCTTCTCCCTGTGATCCCAGACCTTGCCCCACTGATGCCTTGGTGCATGGGGAGAGGTGTGGGGTCCTGCAGCAGGACTGTGTGTCTGACACCACTGGATCCGCTGGTCCCAGCCAGTATCTCAGCTGTGCTGGGATCTGCAGGGCTCCCTCTCATGTCACCCACACACACACTCCAGCTCCCTGTGCGTGGTCCTTGGGGTGTCCCCTGCATTCAGCTGTTTTCCATTTGTTTGAGACACACTGCCCTGAAAGGGTGAAGGGGGAAAAGTGGGCATTCCCATGTTGCTCAGCAATCCCCCTGCTCTTCCCGTGCTGGTCCAGCCTTGCAGCATCCCAGTGGCAGCTGGGAGAAAAGTACTCCTGGGTAGCAATAAGGGTGCTACAGTGACTCCTTGGGAAATAATGAAGTAGCACAGCATGGAATGGAGATGGTGCTTAATTAATAATGAAGAAAATAATAATATGTGGCACGTATAGAGCTGTACTTGTTCCAAGCACTGTACAAACATTAACTACAGTAATTAAGCTGTAATTAATTAGAGTAACTACTAATCAGTGTAAATAATGATGCATCTGGAGGTACCAAATGGAGTTTGTGAACTGAAAGCAAATTTCCATGTTCAGGAAATGGCATCAAATATAAAATGGCACCAGTAAAAGGCACAACCAGATGGAGGTTACAGCAAGAGCCTGGGAGCCATGTTGGTCCACGGCAGCTCCCCTGATGGGAATCCTGGTATGGTAAAGCAAAGCTGGTTTACTGAGTTAGGACTGAGATGCTCCCTGGGCAGTCCATCCTGTCCATGGGACTCTCAAGGCTATTTCCAGGCTCCAAGCCCATCCTTCCATCCCTGCAACACTCACCAACACTGTGGAGAGCCAGGGGCTGGAGTAAGGGATGAGACTGCAAAGTGGGACCTTGAGGGGCTGATGATCAGCAGAGTAAAATACACCACAAGTATGTAATTTTGGGTTTTCTTGCTGGTTCACACACTTTATATTTAACAAAATAATTTTTTAATAATATAGTCTTTTACACATCAAATATTGTTTCTAGGACCCTCCCCCCATTTTTATAGATTTTTTTTTTTCTCACTAGTTTCAGGCACACTATTGTTTGAAAGTTTTGAAACCGGATAGTCATTGACAGGCAACAGCTCACACAGCAATGGCGCCTCTGATGCTCAGCCTGCAGGAAGCCAGTGCTCATCCCACCCCTGCCCTCCATAAAACACCAAAATGGGGAGGAAATAAAAATATAAAGGCAACAGTGTGTATAAACCGAGCCTGATGTGCTGATCCGCTGGTGGAGGATGCTGTGGGGAGGATCTGCTGCCGCCGCTGCTGAGAGCAGGTGCTGGACTGAAGTCTGAGCTCTGAACAAAACAAGCACCATCACCCTCATGGCCATGACCATAAAGCAGGGAACCAAGGGTGGATAGTCACGGGAAAGGCTCCTGCACTCACCTGAGCAGGCAGAGCAGGAAGATGACATTGGTGGCTTTTCCCTCACAGCACTGCCTGGAAAGTGCAGCCTGAGAAAGCAGGAGGTGCCACTGAAGAAAAGCCTGACAGGGACCCTCGGCTGCTGGTGGGGACCACGGGGACCTCTCCTCCTGGCAGGCAGGCACAGAGCTGCTTTCTGGAGACACCCCTCACCAGCAGCCAATTCCCATGGACGTGGCCAGCCCAGCTCCATCCCCCCGTGCACTGTGGCTTGCTTTATCCCCAGCAGTACGGGTGCTCCCAGGGAGAGCCAGGGCAGCTCCCTCGTGCTGCAGCAAAGGGTCTGCCTGCCAGCTGAGCCAGTGTAGTGCTGTGGGACATGCCTGGCAACCTCCCTGTGCGTAGAGACCAGATAAATGTGACCCGCTGTTGCTGAAGGCAATGAAATGCTGCCCTTGGCTCCAGGAAGGGCAGCCTTGGTGCCAAGGGACCGGACAAGGCAGGTGGGCACAACCTCAGTCCAGGAACCAGGAACAGGTGGGACCCTGGTCCATCACCCCTGACACCCCAGCCAGGCCTCACACAGAGACCACCCAGGTAAGACATTGCTTTCTCAGTGCCTTTCCAGCCCCTCGTGCCTGGCTGCCCTGCCCTGCCCACACAGCCACTGTGGGCTCCTGCTCCCATCAAGGTCACGGTGACTGTGTAGGTGTCTTCGACTTTATTGTCCCCACTCAGTGGGGAAAGTGCAACACAGATACAGCTCGTGTCTTGGCTGTCTGGTCCTGTGCATCTACCTCGGTCCTGCTGCAAGTTACATTCCAGTTGGGTTTTTTTTTTAACCCCATCTTCCCCTTTTAATTTCTACCTCCCTCCTGTCCTTAGTGCCACTCCCGCTTATAGACACAATAAAAGTGCTCCATCCATCGCTTCGCTCACAGCTGTATTGTCCCAATGACCCCAGCTTAGGAAGAGGCTTAAAAAGAAAAAAAAAAAAATCACAATAGCAAAAAACCCTTAAATAAATAAATGTGAAAAACCCCACGATCCACACTGTAGAAAGTGAGAGCGGTGAATCGATCGTCGGTTCGAAGGCATCACCAGTCCAAGAACTCCCGTGGGCTGTTCTCCCTTTTTCCTCCCCAAATCTGACCACTGCATCCCTCCCAAGCACTGATAATTACAAAAGCAGAAGGAGATACCTAGAGACCAGATACATAGTGTGCAAAGCCAGGGAGAGCAGGAGGGTGGCACGGGCAGACCCTTCCCCGTGGGTACGAATCCCTGCCCGCGTGGAACCCTCGCAGGTTTTGCTGGTGACCCTGTCGCAGTGGCGGGAGCTCGGACGCGAGGCCGTTCCCTCCTCATCGTCCTCGGCGGGTTGTTTGGCTGGCAGGGGGTTCCCACTACAGAGCCTGCTTGCCCTGGCACTCCCTCTTGGAGCACTGCGCCGGCTTCCACCAGTCCCCGTTGTGGCAGTGGCAGATGTTGCAGTCGTCCACCTTCACCTCGATGCCGGCGGGAATGATCGTGGTTCCTGCAAAGCAGTTCGGACCTGCAAAAACACACGGGGGCAACAGAGGTAAATACTTCTTTGGGTGTGAACGCGGTGCCGCAGCCCTGCTCCAGCCTGGGAGCAGCTCAGGGCCCACAGCCATCACCTGCCTCACTTCTTGGCTGCCTTCAGGCACTAAAGGAAAAAAAAGAGACCTCGAAACTTTCCTTCTCTGTTTCTGTACCCAACCCCTGGAAGAAATGGCATCGGATGCCCCATCGACACACTCTTGCCCAGTAATTTAGTGTATATTTCTCCTTAATTTTTTGGCTGTGAGATGGACAAGACCATGAGGACAGGACAGAGCCCAGTGTTTGCTGCTCTAGACCAGGGAGCCTGCACTGAGCTGCAGGGACCAGGCCCAACTCATCCCCATGGCACCTGTGCTCCAACACCAGGTAACTGCACGAACTCCCACCAGCTTGGGGCTATTAACCATAAATGATTTGTAGCATGAAATTAGCAAAACAGTTCACCTCTCAAATAAGCTTTCTGATAAAATCTATTTTTATTTTCTCAAGGGTAATTCCTTTAATCTGCTTAATATTGTTTTGGGGTTTTTTTGGTTTCTTTATTTCACAGTATATGAAAGCTGAGCAGCAAGTCAGCAAGAATCTTAATTCCCAGTCACAGAATGGCTGGGGTTGGAAGGGACTTCATCACAAAAGCCCACAAATACCACCCAGCTGTCCCTCTGTAAGCCCTCTCCTCATCCCCTCTCACTGGGGCATCACGTGGTGCCAGGAATTGATGGCAGAGACAGCAGCACACGCACAACATTCGAGGCAGTCGCATTCGTAGCCCCAGGGAAGCACAAAGACATTTGACAAGTGTCTTGAGGCTCAAGTGCTGCTCTGAAATGTCACCCCTCTGCTGCCAGCGGTTCTAATCTCTGCCTCTCGTGCACGAGGTGCTTTGGAAAGATGAGAGCGTGTACAGACATGAAATTACGGGCAAGTTGTTGCTTCAGTCTTAGGCTTAAAGCTGTTTGAAAGGGAAAACAGAGTCCCTGTGTGGCTGGAAACAGGATGAGCTGTAACCAACCCAGAGCTGGGGTCTCCTGTTTAATAGTCTCAGAGAACTGTTCACTTCATTTATTAGTGCCCTGACTTTATTAAGATGCTCCTCAGGACCCTTTGTCAACAGGCCACGAGTTTGACAGGGCTGGGCTTAACCAGATAATTCAGGGTCCCTGAGTGTTATTTGTGTTCAAGCAACCTTCCGACTTCATTAAAGGCCTCTTCAAATGCAGATCAGCTCTACAGCAAAATTTCACATCCATCTTCAGGAAGCCACAATGGAAGGGCCTCAGAAAGATGCCTCTGATGGCTCCAGTACCAGAATCTGGGGTGATGGGGTGTTCCCCAGGGGTGCTGCTTCCCCCCCCAGGCAGCACCTGGGAAGGCAGGCTGTGACACTGGGAAGGTCCATGTCGCTCCACGATGTCTCCTCCTTTGCCTAGCCAGCATGTGAATCCATCAGGATGCCAGGAAGAAGCAGGAATTTGCTTCAGAAATTCAGCTCTGCTTGTTGAGCCAGAGTTCAGGTGACACAGGTCTGCTGGCAGTGGAGGAGCAGCACTCTGGGAGTGGCGAAGCTCTAAGTCTGCTTGAGCTGGGCTTTGGACAAGCTCCAAAGGGTCCCTCCAACCTCAGTCATTCCACACTACAAAGAGTTTCAAAGCCAGGAGTTACCAGCCAAGGACACACAGCAGTACAGAACAGCCAAACTCCACATGTGCACACACGGTGTCTGTGCTGTCCTTTGCAGGCATGTGGTTAACAAGTCATGTCCTGTTTTGGTCACGAGGTGAAGATTTCCCAGGCTGACATCTCACCAGAAGACAAAGTCCCTGTTGGAAAGGATGTAATCCCAACTGTGGTTTGCCTCAGGCAACCCACTGAGGTTCTCATACTTTCCCACAGCCTTCAGGTCCCTGTGCTCTCCATCACAGATTTAATTCTCTGCCTCGTGGAGCCTGGTGGGTGGTGGTGTGTCCTGACACCCAGCGTGGGCCAGGCCAGCTCATTTGCTGCCGTTCAATATCCAGGGTTCAAACGCAATGAAAATGCCAATAATTGTATCCAGCTGTATTTGAAGATGCAATAAGCACCTGTGCCTCTCTAATGGGACGCTCTGACTGTCTGCCAGTGTCAGGGATGCCCAGCATGGGCAGCCTCCAAACTAGAGCCTGCTCTGCTCTCCCAGAGCAAAAAAACACTCCTTTTCATTATTATTTAAACAAAAAGCTTCCTCTGGAGATCAGGGTGGCAAGGAAAGCGGAAGATTGTTTTCTCTCTTGTTGCCCTGTGGCTGCCTGTTAATCACCTCATTTGAGAAGCCAGGACACCCACACCTGTATTCAGACACAGCCTTCTCTGGCTTTAGAGCGGGGCCAGCCCATTCCTGTGGCTGGAAACAGGAGGGAGGTCGGCAGTGACAGGAGCCACCAGGTTTGCTCCCTCTCAGGTGAGCCAACTTTGCCTCCCAGACAGGGTTTGGGGACCCCCTGCCCCCCTCATGGGCTGCGTCCCTGCACTGAACTGGTGCAGGAGTCACTCAGCCAAAGGTGGTTGAATTGGGACTGTCTGATGGGGTGCTGCCAGCTGGGGAAAAGCTTTTCCCTTGCATCCTGCTCATCTGTCCATTCATGCCAGGGCTGCTCCGTCACAGCCACAGCTGCCCTCCCTCTGCCCAGCAGCCCCAGGTCTCTTCTCCCTCTTGAGCTTCCCCAGGCAGGTCATGTGGAAAAAAAGTAATCACTGAACACCTGTCATTGATGTCTCTATCCCAGGATCAGGAGGAGCAGAAAGCAGACACCCTGATGGAAAGAGAAGATGGATGAAGGGGATGTACTAAAAGCATCACCTGTGCCTTTGAGGTCCCTTATTCTGGGGACAGCAGCACAGACACATCCCAAGACACGTGCCCCAGCCAAGCACACGTGGCAGCTCTGCAAATGAGTATTTAAACACTAATAATCTGCCCCTCTGATCTCTGGCATCTAACAAGTCTGGAAGAACCTGGCAAGCACCTCTGTGTCTAAGAGAAAATCTTTGGGATGCTGCCACCCCCCCAGAAAGGCTGGGAAAGAGGGAAAATTACAGCTATTTGGATAAATCCTAAGGACTCAGGGCTGGGAGGAACACTGGGGTTTGACTAAATGAGCCCTCGCTGAGGCAGCACCCACCACCTCCAGGATCACCTGAGCACACTAAGGAAGGAGCTGCACTCAGAGGCTGAACTGAGAGGAAAACTCACAGCAATTGGGGTCGTTTTCCTTTTTCTTGGCTTTTAGCAAAATGGGTGAAAAACTGGCTTGGGGCTCTACTGACACCGACCTCCTGTGGGATGTTTTGCTGCTGTTTTGGGACAGACCTTAGTACTTGTAATTTAGGCCACCACTGCCACGGCTCTGGACTGTTGTTCTCCCAGCACTCTCTCAAAACAACATTCTGCTTTGCCAGAGTGAAATGGTTTCTTTTGCACACCACAGTGACCTGGATGGAGCTTTTTGCACCCTCTCCCCTACTTTACAGAAACACGGATTTCTAATGGAAGGCAAAATTTCCACACGCCACCTGTGATAATTCAACTCAAATTCCCACTGCCTGAAGTCCAATTTTCCAGCACAATCACTATCAGCCTTTTTATTTTTTTTTCCCCATTTAAATTTCTCCCACCTTCACACTGGAGAAGTGGATCCTGTTTGTCCAAACTGGGATGCAGCGAGCATCACACCCATGGTGGAAGCACAAGAAACAGGCACTCAGAGAGACACTCCACTGCTGAAATTTAGGTGAAAATATGCCCAGCCAAGTGGCACAAACCAGCAGGGACTTTTCCAGAGACTCTGGGGTTTATAGGTCCAGGAGCTGTTGGTGGAGATAACATCCAGCACCTGGGGATCTGCATGGCTTTGCCATGTGCAGCCCCTACAGCCTCAATGAGAGCTCACAGCAAGAAACCAAGTCCTTCCTTTGCTCAAAAGACTCTTCTAAATTCTCTCATAATTATTCTTTTTCCTTCCCAGCATTTCAAAAGCTCAGAGCCCCAACCCAGCACTGCTGAGGACTGTCCTGAGCTCTTCCCACTGTGGTTGCTCGGAGGAACAGGATTAGGACAAGGTCTGCCAAATCCATGCCAAAACACCCCCAACAAAGGATGAGACAGATCAGCAACGTGGGGTTTTTTAAAATTATTATTCAAAGGAAGACTCTGCTCAGAAACATTTGATGACATGTCAAGCACATCAGGTTACTTATGATAATAGCAGCAGGAACAAGAAGCTGCTTTGGGCAAGGGCTGTCGTCCTGCTCTTGGTAAAAGCATCTTAAACCACGACTGTGATGATAACAGGACACTAATCACCCTTTTTCCTTGCCCAGGGAGACTGATGGGAGAAGTTTGCTGCTCCCACAGACAATGTAATTGTGAGATTTGCTTTGCTTAACATAGTTAATACTCATAAAAGCCCACAGCACTCCAGGCTGTTTGCTAGAACAGCTGTGAAGATTTTTATGGAGATATATTAGGGACATTCAGAAGCTGGTTTGATGGGAGAGATGTAAAAAAATCATACAGGGCATGTTGTCTGGGGGGAGTGATGGCAAATTTCACAACCATATGGCTGAGACCAGATGCTTGGGAGATGACCCACGTGGAGCTCCTGAACTGCGCCCGTTTTGGAGCACACTGTGTCCTGCTGATGCCAGGGATGGGCTCGGTGCTGAACACCAGTGCCCTCCCCAGCTCCCAGATGGGTTTTACTGAACTCAGCCACTCTGCCCCTGGCTTTCAGCAGCTCTGCATTCAGCTCTATGTGCAAAAAGAAGCAGTAAAAGGAAATCAAATGTTAATCAAACAGCAAGCACGATCCACTGCAGGCCAGCTGTGATACCGAGATTGGCCCTGGGGAGCGTCTGTCCCACACAAAGCTCATCACCTCCCCCAGAACCTCGCATGGTGCAGCCTCCCATTTCAGCAGGAGTGGCAGTTTCCTCTCAGTTAAGTGTTTTCCTGTGTCTCCTGCCACTCCTTTGAGAGCCTCCCCATCCCTTTAGGAGATATTAAAGCTGACTCCAAGAGAATTTAGCTTATCCAGTCAATGGATAACATCGAGGAGAGGGGTGTTGATGGCTATGCTTATCTGCCTAGTTTATGGAGCTGCTAAACAGCAGCTCAATTCAGCCAGGCATCCCTCAGGCTCCCACCTGATGTGCCCCGCAATTAAAGTTGCAAGGGATAAGCAGAAAACAGTGGTGTATCCACAGTATCTAGGAATGGACACAGCCTGAAAACATCCCCATGGTCGCTCCCTGAGTTCCACGAGGCTCAGTGACTTTGCTTTTGGAGCAGGGTGTGGGGATTTACTGCTGGCAGTCCACGTTGAACGGGGGGGAGATGGTTCTAGTGAGCATGGCCAGGTGCCTTCCCTGTGGGAAGGTGAATTTTTCTCTCCATTTCTCCACAAAACAGGCATCTCTCAGTCTTCACTACGACCATCCCACACCACAAGCCATGTGGTCTCCAGTGCTGGTGCCTGCTGCTGCCAGCATCACTCGGCTGAAACAACCCCTCAGAAAGTGAGGATCACACCCAGAACCTGCACAAGGATGCTCATGCATCCCCAACAGAAAAAGAGGGAAAACAGGAATACAAGTGATCCCCAGGCTCTGTCACAGAGGCAAGAAACGGCTGGCTGCCTGCACCTTGGGACTTTTCCCATGTCCAGGCTGAACTCTGTGCTCAGGAAGGAAGAAAACTCAGCATCTCATATTTAATGATGGCCCCAGTTTCTGGAGGTTCACACGGCTCCTCTGCGCTGATCCTGCTGGATTTTCTCGAATGTTCATTTAGCTCTGTCACCCCTATTTATGTGGTCACTTCAGATTGCAAGAAAAGAGCTCAATATGTGGCTTTAATTAATGGGTCAGGGAGGGAAGTCTCGTTTTCGCTGCCTGGTACAGGGAGTGCCAGCCCCGCTCTCCCCGGCGGGAGGAGAAGGCAGCAGGCAAAGCCGGAGGTGACACATAAAGAAATCAGCTGGTGATGCTGAGCTTTGCCTTGCTGAAAATTAAATTTGGTGATGCTCTGCAGGGCGAGCTGAAACCCCCCCTTCCTCCCCCCGAAAGATAACAACCCTGGAGCTTTATTGTGTTAGAAAGAGGCCGAAGCTGAAGATGCATCTCCCACCCCGGGGGGCTCACGGGCTGCACATCCCTGGAGCACGGGGACGTGGAAGCTGGAGAGCAGCACAAACACCAACAGGGACTGCTAATCCTGCCCCGGGTGCCGGCTCGGTGGCAGCGGCATCCTGCGGGGACCGGGAATTTGCCGGGAGCGCGGCGGGAGAGGGGATGAGCCCGAGGGAGGGAGGCGAAAGCTGCGCTGGTTTTTGGCAACAGGTCAACGAGAGAGAGGGTACCGGGGTGGAATCACCCCTCCCGGTTTCGTCCCATCCTCTCCCATGAGCTGAGGGATGAAAAGCACAGGCAGGCACGCAAAGCTCTGGACAGGAGGTGTGAGCGGGGCCGGTGGTGGCTCGAGCAGTTCCCACGGCCCCTCTGCCATTCAGAAGCTCAGGAATTGCTCTGTTCCCCTTTTTTCTGGTTGCTATTGATATTTTACAATCCCTCAAGAAAGCCTTGCATAGACCTGGAGTATGTAGTGGTGTGTGGGTGTGTGTGTGCATATATACATATAAGCAAAGCCAAGAAAGTGTAAAATATATCTACATTTCCCACAGCCTTTCCCCCCCTACTGTTCATTTGCTTTCAGCCCGTGTTTCCCTGGAAGGACAGGAGGCCTGTGCAGGCTTTCCCACCACACCTCAGCCTGTTCAGTCTCCATTCACCAGCACAGAGAGTGCAAATAGCTCCCAGTGAGGTGGGCATGTGCCCCCTTGCCCCCTCTGATGGAAGGAAACAAAACAGGGATACATGAAATGATGGAGCAAGTGATAGATCCTTCTCCCAGGCCACTTCTGCCTGGGATGTTTCCACTTTTGGGCACGGGATTGCATGATCATACAATCAGGGTTTGGGTTGGAAGGGACCTTGAACCTCATCTTATTCCACCCCATGCCATGGGCAGGGACACCTTCCACTAGCCCAGGTTGCTCCAAGCCCCATCCAACCTGGCCTTGGACACTCCCAGGGATGGGGCAGCCACAGCTTCTCTGGGCAGCCTGTGCCACGGCCTGCCCGCCCTCACAGGGAAAAATTTCTTCCTAATAGCCAATATAACCCTTCCCTCTGCCAGTTTAAAAACATTCTCCCTTGTCCTGTCACTCCGTGTCTCCCAGCCGTGGTAACAAGTGTCTCCTCCTCCAGGTGACCCCAAGGTGGAAGGTTCACTCTTCCTTTGCCTTGTCCAGCCCCCATGGAGAGATGGCACCTCCAATAAAATGTCCCCAATTTCACTCTGTTCTCTGAAATGTTGCAAAATGAGTGCCTTTTATCTGTAGACAAACCCCACTGGCTCTGGCTAAAAGCTCCTGGAGTCACCTGGTGGTACCTTCTATACACCCATGAGCTTTCAATCCTGTGGACCATTGCCCCAAAGAATTAATCTCCTCTGAAGCTGATCTGCAGCTCTTTCCCATCATTCCTGCATATTTCACTGCTCACAAGATGATGCTAACAGCTCTTTTCAAGTACTGCCTATTTACAGGAGAGATTTTTCCAGCCATAATTCACATTACTGGGTGTCTGAAGATGCCTAAAAGTTATTTAATCTCTGCATTAAAAAATATATATATATCTGCAGTATCCTTGTCCAAATTAAATCCAAGTTGCTCACTCTGAGCAAGCCCTACATCATTAGAAGGAATGCATTAAAAAGGCCAGAGGGAGGTGAAAAGCTCAATTCAGGGCAAAGGGAGCTGACTTTTGCCAGCGATGCAGCCAGCACAGCAAAGATGAAACACACCAGCAGCTCCCAGCCAGCCCAGCAGGACAGGGCTCTGGTGGCCCCACATCCCCTCCTGGCTCTCCCCATGCAGAGATGTTCACACCATCCAGGCTTGGCTCAGACAATCCCAAGCATGCACTGCCTTGGAGCCTAACAGATGCAGGGGACCCACTCGAGTTGCCTAAAAGGATGGCCTGGCACCCAGTGACACAGACTGATTTAATCCTCACTGCTTTGCACCGCAGTTAGAAAATTACTGATAGCTCGTTATCCATCTTAATCAGGAGCAGCAAACAAATGAGGGACAGGGAGACATCCAGAAGGGAATACATGGCATTACTCCTCCTTATTGATAGCACAGTTACTTAATTTGATGTGGAGACATAACTTCAGGCATCACTAACTACTGGAGCAGGAATGTTCTGGGGCAGGGAAGATCTATGGGTGCAATTTAAAAGCAGTCTGTTGGGGAGCAGTGACGTCCATCAGCAGTGATACAGATCTGAGCTGTGTGGACAGGCTGGAGACCATCACTCACCCAGTGAACACACAGCAGCCCTTCCACAGCCCCAAAGCACCAGCTGGAAATCACAGCCCTGCTCCACTCTCCTCCTGCTGGGCTTGTGGGATGAGCAGAACCAAGGCTGAGCACAGAGTCACTGAATGGTTTGGGTTGGGAGGGACACCAAAGCTCATCTTGATCCACCTCCTGCCATAGGCAGGGACACCTTTCACTAACCCAGGTTGCTCCAAGGTCTGTCCAACCTGGCCTTGGACACTTCTGCAGCCTTGAAGTGGACACACTGCCACTGAACCCACAGAGGAGCCAGCACAGGATCAGCTCCCAGACAGCAGCAGAGCAGCTCCCAGAGCTCCAGAGCCAGCTTTAAACACAGAGCTTTCCTCCCTTCTTGTAATATAAAATGCAGGTTGGCATTTTCAAAGTCTCCTGTGGGATTTGCACACCAAATTCCTCTTCATTTTAAAAGGATCTATGTGTGCAAACACCTTGATCAACACTGAGAAGTTTAGTTCACGGTAACAAAACCTGCACAGGCAACGGGCTCAGCATTGCACGGGCAGGAACTGTGCAACTAAAACAGGGGGTTTGAGTCAGATTTTTACTGTGCACACTCAAGGCTGAAGAAAGAAAACAGTAACACCTCAAAGCCAGCAGTAACCATCTATTAAGGGAGAAATGCCTTTCAACATTTACCCGAGCAAACAAACAGGATTAGCTCTTAAAAATCTCTTTGCAGGCAGCATAAAGCTTTGGGAGAATACCATAGATTTTTTTTAAAAACACAGCTACATTGTAATCATGGGCAATGAAAGCTGCTCTGAGGTCATTGTAACCTTTCAGGTAAGTAATAGGCTTTTAAAAATTTGTCTAAATAGGTATTTCCCAAAATGAACTCCAACAGTGCTGAAGGTGCATTACTTTTTTTAATGGTTCAAACATGGCAATATAAGGTGAGGTGGGTTGTTTGAGGTGTTTTTTTTTGGAGCTGGTATCAAATACAGTCATTTAAAAGAAATCAATTAATAAAACTACCATTAAAGTACTGCATCAGCAAGCAATGCTGCCAGTAAAATCAACAGCCAAAGGGAAGAAAAGCTGGACCTCACAGAGACTAAAACTAAGTGAAAAAATATATTTTGTATATAAAACATGCTGTGTGTCTCTGCTGCCTTCACCTCACCAGCTCAGCCCCCGAGAGCAGCCATGGAACAACGTGTGGCTCTGTCCATGGCACAGGTTCAGTCCAGGTGATGGTGCCCTTACAGCCAGCATGTCCCAAGCCACCCAAGAAAGGAACTGGGACGCAGAGCAGAAACTCAGCCAGGGATCTGTTGGGATGTTCCATCGTGCCCCCTGCAGGTTTTGGGGCAGCTCCCCAGGCACTGGCCTGGGACACTGCGAGGGAGCAGCAGTTCCAGAGGCAGCCACGGCCCTTTGTCCATGTGCACGTGGGAGGAAACCTTTATCTAGGGAAACCCTTATCACCCAGGGGCTGTCAAAGTGCCAGGTCTTTGCTCCCTGCCTGGGCATCTCCATTCAAAGGCCAAGGTTAACAGCAAAAGAATAACAACCAGGACTTTTTCTCTAGGTCTTTTGAGCTTTTAGCCAACTCACCCACTTCTTGGTTGTGCTCCCTGTGAAAATATAATGATTTTTATGGCCCATTTTAACATTTTTATGTCTTTTTTTCTTCAGAAAAAAAATCCCACATTTGGTGTAAGAATTAAAACAGTATTTCATGCTTAACTGCAATCACAGATGATGTATGGAAGAGAGCTGGCTGCACGTCAACTCATATAAAGCCAGAATTGAATCTAACTTGGTCACTACAGCTGTGCATGATGTTTTATGGGGTGGGGTTTTTTTTCAGATCAGTCATAAATGAAGTGGAAATTGTGACTGTGCTCATTTTGTCTAAAACAGGAGGAAAAAAATGTGGGTGAGAACCAGGAATGCTGCACATTTATCTGAGTTGTTCATTCAGATGTGGAGTGCCCTGCAAACCCAGCCCAGCGCAGTGGCTGTGGCTGCCAGTTCCACGAGGGAGCCTCTGCACAAACCCCCTGCCCAGGGAACACGGGTTTCCTCAGCTGTGGGACAGCACATGCTGAGGCTGAACCTTCACCTCCTGTCTGAAAAACAGCTCCATCGCAATCCAGATCCCTGTGGGATCGTGTTGTGGGACCAATGTGACACTTTGAGGGCATCAGGCAAGGCCCCACTTCTGTTTTCCACCTGCTGACAGGTTTTTCTGATGAAGGTTTTGAATGTGAGATTGTGCTAGAAATGGGATTTCAAATCAAAGATAAAATCTTCCACGTAAGGAAAGAGCTGCTGTGGAAACCATTTCTTTCTACTCTTGGCTCGTGTTTTGAGTTATTGGGTTTTCCACAGCTCGTTTTGAGCAGAACCCAATTTACACACTTGGTGTGACACAGCAAACCCATCTCCTGCCATCTTCACCACCACTGCCAGCCCCAGACAGAAATGATGGCCATGAATGAAGAAGTACATGCATAACAAGTAAAAGCCTCTCAGTCACCAAAGGTTCCCCTCTCCAGTGAAAGGACGGATCTTCTGGAGGGTGTTTAACAGCAGCCTGTGCCATCAGCCTCTGGATTTGCCCGTTTATCATCCCCATAAATTCAGGTTGGGCTGCAGTGGCAGAGCTCCCACTTTATGCAAATCCATACAAATGACTGATCACCTGGAGAAGGGGAATAACCACAATGGCAGAAACACTGCTCCTTAATTTGTCTGGGGAGTTTTATTACCTGCCTGTAGCATGGAAAAGGAAAATCATGAAAACATCTGCCCTTTGACCGTACCTGCCAACAACCAACAAGCCTGGTGTGAGAGAGACAAGACAAAATTTGCAGCTCCTGAGGACACAGGAAGAGGAGGAGGAGAAGGGTGAGGGCAGGATGGATGGATGGAAATCAGAGGCACACATGGGGAGAGCAAAGCTCTGCAAGGACGGGCATGCCTTGGTCTCACGGACAGATGAGACAAGCAGAGCTTGGTGCTTCTGGAATAAACAGGCCCCTAAACCCTTCTGCTGGGACCTGTCGTTATTTCTCCAGCAGCTGCAGAAGTGGCTTTAATCCATGTTCTTTCCCCAGATTTTGCTCTTCCCATTATGCTACCTGAATTTAATGGTATCCATGGCATTTCCACGGAGGTTCCGGATGGTGCCGTGCAAAGAGTCCAGTTGCTAACAGAAATAAAACAAGCAGTGCTGGTTTTGCATGTGAATAGTTGCACTTAACAAAATCATCCAAGGGAAAAGGATCGTCCTTTCCTCTGCTAATAATTCTGGGTGTCACCACAGAAGGCGTAATCACAGTGCACGTGGGTTTTTGTACTCCAGCAGATGCCAGGTGGTACCATGGCAGGGGAGTGCACAGGGAAACTGGCACAGACACAGTGCCCTGCGTGGGGGGAACAGGCATGGCTCAAACCAATCCAGCAGACAACTCCTTTTAACAAAACTTGCAGGAAAACGTGAAGGTTTGAAGCTGCAAACTGCATTCTCATGTGTGAGGGGAACTGGTTCAGACCTTACCGGCAGGGGGAGGGAGCTGCGGGACAGCGAGGCAAAGTCATGGACAGCGACTTCCAAATGAAATTCCCCTTTTCTGAGTGCTTCCACACTCTCTAGCAAGTACTCCTTGCCTTGTTTTTCCTGCATTCATTCTGTCCTTTTGTATTTTTTTTTAAAGCCAGAAGGGGGATTTAGACATTAGAGCAGCTACTGACCTGATGAGTTAATGATTTTAGAAAACACCTAAAAAATGCTTTACCTCAAAAGATTGATGTTTCCTATTGTATTTTTTCAATGCCAATTAATTACTTAATTCATTAGCAATATAACACAAGAATGGTCTTTGAAAATCTGCTGCTTTGTGTAGATGCCTTTAATTATGGATAATTAAATACTGTGGAAGGACCTGATTATACCTCTGAGCATTTGCTAATCTGGAAAATGAAACACACTCCTGGAACACACGTAACACAAGCTGAGCTCAACAACCAAAAAGGATGGGAAAACGAGCACCCCAAAAAGGCGGTGACTAAAAGAAGGTGGGAATTCCTGGGGAGCTCGGGGGCTCTGTGCACACTCTGGGGGGGCTGCAGCAGTCCCTGCCTCGCTGGGGGTGTGAGGAAGCCGGCGAGCAAACACGGGCCCAGGGCAGCTCGATGCTAACACTTGCTAAAGCTGGGAACAGATTTCCAGATGGTCCTTTGCACATATGGCAGCAATAGCCAAAACTGCTAAAAGGAGCAAAGCACACTCCAAATGTAATCATGGCTGACCTTGGAAGATGAAAACTTGCCAACGGCAGAAGTTCCTCCATTAGTTTGGCTTCTCAATCTTTTCCCTTGGGTTTTTTGTTCCTTTTTCTCCTCTTTCCTCCTCCACAGCGGTGGCAGTGAGGAACTCAGCATCCATGCAATAGCCAGAGCTGCTGTCTCAGAAAGAGTTTCAATCCCAGAAGAAAGCCAGGGAAATGTTTGTTTTGAAGAAAGCCTTCAACACAGATCCCCTCCCTTCCATGGCCGAGATCCTGCAGTAGGGCCCAGAGATGTTTATTTCTGGCTCAGGGGGAAGGAAGTCCACCAATGTCTGAATAAAGCTGACTTTTGCCTTCAGAAGTCAAAGCAGCAACTGTGCCATGGGAGTGCCTGCCCATGGCAACAAGAGGGACTTTAAGGTCCCTTCCGATCCAGACCGTTCTGTGGTTTCTATCATGCTTTGTGGGTGCTGATGTCCAAATGGGGGGTGCTGCCCCAGAGATCCCCTCCTGGGGTGCACAGCCCAAATCCTCAAGGCAGCAGCTGATTTCAACTGGGAGATGCAGAAACTCAGCAGCTGTGGGGTGAAATGCACAACGACCCTGCAGCACCTCAGACACAATGGGACACGGTGCCTTTCTGTCACTATCCCCACCCCATCCTGCCAGAAGGGCTCCCTCCAAGTGGCAAAAGACCATAACTCACTGCCAGCCCCTTGCCAAGAGGTTACCCCTCCCAGTGGGACAGCAGGGTGGGTAATGCTGAAAGACCAGGTGTAGGAGACCCCACAAAGACAGCAATACCTTATTAAAAGGACATTAGAAGGTGCCAAAGCCTGCAAGCACACCCAGACCTCTCACCTCACCAGCTGGGGAAGTCTTTGACATAATGAAGTTATGTTCTGGATTTTATTTATTTTTTTCCCAACAGATTAGTGGAAAACAGAAAGTCAATGACCTGTAGCCCCTCTGCTGACCCCCAGGCTGTGTCCTGCCTATAAATGCACACAGTGATGGAGAACCATTGGCTTGGCCCCACCACGGAGCCAATATTCAACCAGCCCACACAATCCCTGATTTACTGCAGACTCCCCAGTGCCAGCATTTCCTGTACCAGAGCAGCTCGTGCCTAGAAAGCCCAAACCTCAGTCGGGAGGACAAATCACACCCATCTCCTTGATGCATCTTGAGCATCACCTTCCCATCTGGCAAATCTTTGGGGCTTGCAGTTCCTTCTTTGGAGACCATTCCCCTTCCATCAGCACTCCTCGAGCCTTTTAATCCACAGATACAAGTTCACCTAAATCTGTAAGATAAGTAATCACCTTTATTCCATGCGTTGACCTAACTGGGAAACCCAAATGACTATTCGGGCAGGGGTGTCAAGTCCATGTGAAACTCTTCCAGAAGGGGCTTGTAGGGGCATAGGAACCGGCCCTGGCTTTTTTCCTGCATGTAAAAACTTCCCTGTTGAGCTGTTAGGATGAATGAGGGGACAGGGGGGCAAACCTTCAGCTGCTGCCAAGCTCGGGTGTGCTCTGGGAGCAGGGCAGCCAGGCCATTTACACCAGTCTCAGGAACCGGATCCCAGTGTATTTGCTCCCTGGGGGGACGTGACGTAGCCAAGAAAAAAAAATGAGGTTTCTGTGCAAAACACAGCAAATATACCTAATTGTTACTATCGCAGACAGGTTTTCATTTTTAATCACAATTTTCCAAGTCCTTAA
>VXBX01000798.1:1453901-1485159 GCA_013400415.1 Scytalopus superciliaris | reverse complement strand
TTTAAAAATTTTTTTGGTTTTTTTTTTTTTTTTTCCTCTTCCACAGCTTGCAAAGTAACCATCACCCCCCCACACACCCCTTTAAACCTTCCCTCGCCGCTTTCCTTGCAGCACAGCGAGGGTACCGGAGCTTTGCAGAAGCCAAAGGGAAAGCAGCTCAATCCATCCATCACCGGCGGGCAGCGCGCACGGGGAGACGCGTGGGATGCTGCGGCGGCCCCGCTCCGTGAATAATCCCCCTCCCGCCGTGAATAATTCCCACCCCCCGTNGAATAATCCCCCCGCGATGAGTCAGAGATCAGGGAGCGAGGCTTTTCTGGAAGGAACGCCCAAGGGGGCTCGGCGCAAATTACCGGGGCTGGCTCGGCAAAGGTTCCCCGGCCAGCGGGGCTGACGGGGGGGTCTGTTTCCTGCCGGGGTCTGGAGCCCTTTCCGCACGAAAACACGCCGGTGTTTCGGCACACAAGACGGGAAGCAGGCAGAGGCACTGACCTGAGCTAATGAGACTCCGCGATGCCCGAGCCATATCGAACGAGGGCTCTTCCACCCACTCCTCCTGACATTTCCCATGCATTTTAATCAGACAAAAGAAAGCACAGTCCAAGGTGCTGTTCTGCAAACAGCAAAGCCTGTGAGCCTGATCCTGCAAGGTGCCAAGGGGGGTTTCCAAAAAGCACTGGATGCTGGCAGCCCTCTCCCTGCCAGGTGTGGAAGGAAGTGATGGCCCCAAAGGCATCTAATCCCAGGGGAGGATTTTAATTCCACAGAATGGTTTGGGTTGGAAGGGACCTTAAAACTCACAGGTTTCAAACCCTTGCCATTGGCAGAGACACCTTCCACCAGCCCAGGTTGCTCCAAGCCCCGTCCAATCTGGCCTTGGACACTCCCAGGGATGGGGCAGCCACAGCTTCTCTGGGCAACCTGTGCCAGGGCCTGCCCACCCTCACAGGGAGGATTTTTTTCCCAAACCTACTCTCTTTCAGTTTGCAGCCACTCCCCCCCATCCAGTCACTCCAGGTTCTTGTTAAAAGTCCCTCTCCATCTTTCTTGTGGGCTCCCTTCAATCCTGGACCTGGCTACCTACCCAGGCGAGGGGAGAACTGAGTGGGAAGGACGTTTCCCATCGCAGTCAGAGCTATTTCTCCTATTCCTCTCCCACTCAAACGGGAGGGAAAGTCAAAGGCGCAAACATTTTCTATTTTTAATAAAAATCAGAGCAGGCTGTCTGAAATAATCCACTGGGCAAAAAGCCCCTTCGTTTCTGTCTTCCCTGTTAGAAATGTTCCAAATTATAAAATAAAGATCTACATCTAAAACCATGTCACCCCCTCCAGCCTCCAGATTTCAGTCAGTTCATTCTGAAAGCATTAAATGGGGCATCTGATGACTTCAAGGTTTTTCCCTGACCCTTTTTAACGTACAAACAGCGAGTTTGCTATAATTGGCCTTTCTCCTGGGGAGCTTTCAGTGAGTCAGCATTTTCTGACCAACATATTCCCGTTTTCTTCAAATACTCTCAAGCGGCTGCAGTGCGAAGAGTCTGAGCTTTGAAAGGCTGGGGAGAACTTTGTGTGCTCACCTTCACACAGACCCACTTCTCTCAGCAGATCCCTGTGCAGGACACCAGCACTTCTCTTTTTGGTACATCAGTTCCTGCTCCACTTATTCCCACAAACTGCTCCTCTACCGGCACTACCTGGCATGGGACATTTGTAACTGGGACAAAACCGTGGCTTGGATGATGTGAAATGATTTAGACCAGTTTGCATCAACTGTGGGGACCATTCCATATCTATTTCTTTTTCTTAAAACTCCTTACCGAATTCCTTATGGCAATTATGGTTTCAGAATTGGCTACAAGTGGAATATTGGCATCCTGGGGTTTGCCTCCTGTTACAAAGTGCTGACAGTGCTGCAGGGTCCTGTGGGTGACTTCCCTGCCCAGCCCTCTTTCACTGAGCTGCATCAGCAGGGCCAGAGGCACAAGGAACTGACCTGCACCAACCCTACCAGCCAAAGCAAAGAAAGCAGCATCCTCTGCTCTTTCCCACTGGGCTTTTATTGGCTCATGACCAAGCCTAAGCTCTCCAGTCTTGGGCAGTAATTCAGATCAGCATTGCAGAAGGGTTTTCTAAACACAAACACAGAAAGCCCCCAAACCAACCAAGCCTGTGCTGCAGAAATGGAGGCACAAGAAGCCTCATGGTCCAGGAGTGATGCCCCAGTGCTGTGCCTGCAGACCTGCACGGAGAGCTGGAAAGCTGGAGCACACAGACAGCTGACCCAGAGAGGGGTGGGCCAAGGGGGTGGAAGGAAATGGATGCTGATGGACAACAGGGACTGGCAATTATCTGAGGGCAGACTTGGCACTGCACCAGGCACTCCCTGTCCTACAGGAACCTGCAGCAGCACCACTGCCACCGACAGAATGTCCTTGCACCCTCACCCCGATGGGCTGTACCAAAACTGTGGGTCCCACCAAGCCTGCACTCATGTTCTTTCTGCCCAGGTGATGCACTTCATCGGCAAATCAGGGGTGGAGATAAAGAAAAACACACCTTAAAAACACTTTCGGTCTCTCCAGTCACACTGACAGGGGAGTTGGCAAGGCTGGGCTCTGCAGGCATGCAGTAATCCCCAGGGTGAGATTACTGGACTTTCTCTTGCAGAGAGGCATAGGTGTAGGAGAAAAGGCTGCAGCTGAAATGTGGGACCCTACCAAAGGAGAGAGGATGGAGATGCAGTAAAGGTGGATGGAAGGAAAGGAAGCGGGAGGAGAAAACTTGTCTGTGCTTTTCTTAATTCTAAGTGTTCTCAGACTTGCTTAGCTCTAATCTTTAATTCATATTTTCATTACAGTCTCTTCACTCTGTAAAGTCTGCATTTCATGTAAAAGGAGCAGCTCAAACATCAATTATTTGACACAAGTCAACCCCTTGTTAAAGTCCTCTACTCTACATATATGTAGGCTCCAATAAAAGAAGCATTAAACATTCATTAAATTAGAAATACATGAAGACGGTGTCTGCTACTCTTCTCATACAGATACATTTAACAGTCACAACCTTCTAGAGCAGTAAAAGCAAACACATTTCTAAGCCTTTTAGAAACCCTGACCACGCAAAACACCCCAGCCTCCTGCAAGGTGCCTCTGAGTGACCCACAGGTATCAGCAGGTCAGATCCTCAGCTGGAGTCAATCAGAGTAAAACAGAGACATTACACCAAAGGACACGGACTCAGGATTTGGCTTTTGGCTTCTCTTGCAGCAGAATGGTTTACAGCAATGTAGTTGGGTAATAATGCCACTTTTGGTCTTTCAAGTCACACCAAGAATCTGATCAGGTGAGGAATAGTAGCAACACCACGCCTGCTTTCACTTCAGTACTGCTTGGGCTGCTTGTGTTCTGCAGAGGGAACCTGGCTTCCCAACCTCATCTGGGAACTTTCTCCCCACAAAAAATCCCAAACCAGCCCCACTACTATCTGTGACACCTACACCCATGCCACCATCATGACAGTGACTCTTGCACTACCACTTCCATAAGCTGGTGCTCACGAATTTCAGCAATGTTTTCCCAAGGGCAAACAATCACTCATGAGCAGAAGGTTCTTCACAAATATTTTGGAGTCTAAAGCTGAGCAGACCATGTAATGTGTTTCCCACACCTCTTGAGAGCTGTGTCCCCTAAAAGGCAGCTTTGGAGCCGGTCCCATCCAACAAGTGGCTTCTCATAATCATCCCCAGCCCTTCTCCTTAGGGTGCCTGTTACACTCATTCTGAACTCCGCTGCGGTGCAAGCACAGAACCATGGTTAGCACCCGGGGAACAAATTCAGGACAGCCCCTTTCGGCTCCTGCCTGGCCTTTGGCTGCCAGGCAGAGCCTTTTCCTGCCGTCTTTAATTTGTGAATTATCCTCTTCTTGCTTGCTGGGCACAGGAAGAGACCACAAAGGCTGGGGCAGCATCAGGTGACCCGTGAGCGTGCGGGTCGAAGGGGCTGCTGTCCCGCTGGCTCCGGCTGCAGCTCCCTTTGAACGGAGCTTTCCCCAGCAGCTTCCCTGTCACTCTGGCACTGCACAGTCCAGCAGCTCCGGCTTTGTGTGAGCACTGAGCTGTGTGATAGAGTTAATCACATTAAGCGCTGCTCAGTTCATGGCTTTTTTGTTCTCTAAAGGCTTTTCCTCTCCCTTGCCTCTTTTAGTCTCACTTTGTTTGAAACTTCAGGAGATGGCAGATCCAGCTCAGCCCTCCCTGATGCCATCCAGCAGCGGGATGGCTAATTCTGGGAGGTTCAACCTCTATGTACCTTTCCAAAGCTTTTTGCTGTTATCAGATGACTCTTCCAACAGCTGTGTCCACAGGGAGCAGGGCAGTCCTGAGTCAGCACGACATTTAAGCATCTGGATAATCCAACTGCTGGAGATTTCCAAAAGCCACGGAGGGTCTAGCTCTTCACAGGTGCTTATATGCCAAAATCCCACCAGCAGGTTTGGCATCTACATGCCTTTAACCATTTGGCCCAAAGTGATGGAGATGAACAAGCTCCACTGAAAGGCAACGTCAGAGAAGTTACTTCTCCGAGACTGCAGTGCTGTGTCAGGCTGGTGTCTGCCTGGCCCAAATACACCGCTTCATTTTCAGTCTTGATGTTCTACCACCTTTTATATCAATCTTTTCTCTCTCTGTTTGCGATCAAATCTCTCCTTTATCTGATCTACTAGGGCACCACAGCTCCCTTTCCTGCTGGTAATCCCAAAGAACTTTGGCCAGTCCTTCCCATGCCCCCTCAGCCTGCCAGGAGCCGGGTGGTGCCCGTGGGGTGACCGAGTGCCCACAGAGCTGGCTGGTGCCATCAGGACTTCATCCACCAGGAATGAAGGTGGTGTGGCTACTCTACACTATGGCCTTCGGTCTCCAGGACCCAGGAGGGGATCGTGGGGTCCACCAAATCCGGCGTGGGGAACACGTCTTCTCCTTGGCTGGCCACATTCAACTTGCATCTGCACAATCAATCAGCATATTGCATAGACTTTGACTGAAGGGGGTTAAGTGCAATCTTAAAATCTGGCCATTTCAGGAATTTCTGAAATAAATTAGAAGAGGAATTTTATTTAGTTGGTTTTTTTTTTTTTTTTTTAACTTTGTTTCCTAAAGGAATCTCCCCACGGCTCCAAATCACTGTTTTCCATAAAGTAAATGAACATGAAGTCTTCTCTCATCCTCTTGCCACATTTTCTGTGTCACCTTTATCCTCCAACAGTTGTATAGAATCAAATGGCAGACAAAATGTCCTCTCCCCAAATCCTTCTTTTTTTTTTTTTTTCCCTCAAACTTTTAGTAATTTTTTTCCACACTTCCTTGATTTTTTTGGTCTCTGATCAGGTTAGAAGCAGAAGCTTTCCAAAACAATGACTGGAGCTTCAGCGATCCACATCTTGCAGATAAATAACAAGCTATATTTATGCAATATAGCACAAGTAGCTTAATATCCAGGCACTGGATTATTTGATATTACAATCTCGGCACTTTTCAAGATAGTTGATGATTTGGAACAACAGAGACCACGTGGGAAAGTTCTTTTTGTCAATACTGGTTAACAACATGCATTGTTAATCCATTACCTTCACCTGAAAGAATTTACATTTAGATGGAACCTTTTGTCCCCCCAAATCCTTGAAGCCTCGAGGGTCTGTCCCCAGGTGTTGTTCTACACAGAGACATGCAAAATTCACTCAGGGACATGTGTGAGGTGTATTTGTTTGCCAAAGCAAAGGCTGGGAAAATCCTTGGGGGTTTCCGAGCAAGACCTGCTGTGTTCTTCCAGGATCAGGCTGGGGTGCTGAATGCTTATTTCAGATTAACTCCAAAAGAGGAATACTGAGCAGAAAGTTTGTATTCTCAGTGAATTAAGAGAGAGGGTTAGGTAAAATGTGGTTTGATACACATGATAATAAATTATTATTTACTCGCTTTTGTGCTTGTACCCTCCAATTTGGAGACATTTGTAGGGAATTATTAATATTTATAGCATATTATAATAAATACCCACAAGAGCTTTGCTATTTTACCAGTGTAAAATCTGTTGAAGGTCGAAGGGATGTTTTATTTGTGTATGGAGGGCAAGATCAGCCTCTTTACTTGGAAATCTGTATCAACTGTGATAATTTAAAACTTTAATTAAATACTCAGTGACAGATTATCTACAAAACGTCTTCCTGCTGCCCAGTATTCCATCAGGAATGTCTCTAGAAGCCCAGGCAGGCTGAGCCAGCACACTTGCCAGGAAATATTTCACTGTGGACATGTTAGCTTTTATCTGCCTTGTTGGGTAACAAATTCTTTTGTTGAAGATTGGTGGCAACAAAAACTGAATTAAAGGCAAAACCAGACCCCAAACTAGAAATTTATAATACTTCATCTGTTCATCCCTCAAGAAAATGAAAGCTCCACAGCAGAGACTATTTCAGCAGCTGTGTGAATGTGTAAATGGGGGAAGGCGCCTTTGAAACACTCTGAAAAGCATTTCACACTTCCAAGAGGACACGAATTTAACAATTCTATTTGTGGCATTTATCAGAATTTTAAAATTAATTTCCCTGACACAGCTGTGCCATAAAAACCCCCCATGCTGATGAATTTTTGCTCATGCCGAGATTATTTTTGGATACAATTCCGAAGGAGCACTTGGTAAAGCCGGGAGGAGTCGGGGTGCCGGGAGCCCTGCCCTGCCCTCTCCTCGGCTCCGCTCAGCTCCGCCCTTCCCCACTTGGGAATTGCAGCTGCTTTTCCTTCCATGGAGCAGCAGACGGGGGATGGATGCACAAGGGGCGAGAAGCTGAGCCCCCTGAGAGCAGTGGGCAAGGACCAGTCCTTGGAAGCACCTCCAAGGCCCCGTGGGGGACTCCCCTCCCTGCTGGAGCACATCCACTCACCCCCCAAAAGAGGCACTCTGGGAGTGGGGGGTTTGGGCTCCCACAAAGGGCATGAGGGGGAAGTGAAATACAGGGGGTCTCTCCCTTCGTGAGAGTTGCTTGGAGCTGGCAAAGAAGAGGAACTGATTTAATCCGTTTCACAGATTAAACCAGATTAAGAGATGTGAGGGGGGACACACTTGGGATCCATCCCCATCCCTGCATCCTGCACCCTTGCCAGACCACATCCAAAGGGCTGATGGGAACGGAAGGAGCAACCTCCAAGCAATGCATAAGAAATGGTGTTTAAAACACACACATCCAACCAACAATGGGGCTCAACCTGCAGCACTGGATGGATTTATGGGCTGGACACAAGCAGAGGCTGGGACATGAAGAGTTCAGGGTCAGGTGAGACGGCCCAGAGGAGGTATGAGCAACACCACACAGGCATGTCTGCAGCCCTGGCTGCAGGAGGATGGAGACCTCACGGGGGATTTTTGCATGGAATGGCTCTGGCATCAGCAGAGTGCATGGATGTCCTGTCTGAACTGCAGGGGAACCCGGGGGCAGGAGGGACAGCACGGATGGTGACAGCCACGAGCTTGATTTTAACAGTGATAGGCCAGTTTTAGATGCTGCAGAGGAGAGAGTTAACAACAGTTGACACACTTTTGTCTGGGGAAGTCACAATGACTAGAAATAACAACTTGGGGCCATAATTCTGTGGTCTGTCACTACCAGGAAACGTGAAACCCAGTGACCTTTCATCTCCACGACAGAAATGCTGCGCAGCACCTGGAGCCATCGCCCTTAAAACCCACTCTGACAAACTGGATGATAGGACACGAAGGAGGAAACGTCCTCTCCCTCCCTCACCCCCGAATTTCTGCCTGCTCTGTGTGTAATGTGGTATCCCTTGCCAAGCAAAGCCAGTTTTGCATGAGCTGCAGAGTTTAGCAAAGCACGGGCTAATGATTTCATTTCTTCTGACAGTAAGGAATAAAGCCACAGAATCACAGAATGGTTGGGGTTGGAAGGGACCTTAAGAATCATCTTGTTCCAACCACTGTGGACAGGGCCGCCTTTCACTATCCCAGGTTGCTCCAAGCCCCGTCCAGCTTGGTCTTGGACACTTCCAGGGATGGGGCAGCCACAGTTTCTCTGGGCAGCCTGTGCCAGAGCTCAGTGCTGCACAGCAATTTTGCCCTTGCCAAGACAGAGTTAAGAAAGACATGACTCTGAATGTCTCCAGAGGAAATTATTCTCCCGTTAATGGCAGCAACAGCTAAACAAGCAGGCAAGCCATGCTGCTGGCAGAGTGCAGCCAATGGTGCAGGGCCGTGTTTTAACCTAAAATGAGGATTTTCCGAAATTTTAAGGAGTAGCTTTTGAAATGATGATTTGCACTTCATGTTCTTCTGGAGATTGACTTTTCTTCCCCTCCAACAACTGTATCCCTTGAGCTCTTCTGTTTGCCAGTCTAAAATGATGACCACAGACACTGAGATTAAGCTCAAATCTTTTCATCATACTGAACCATGGCACTGAAAGTGTCTTGACCACTTTGGCAGAAAGTAAAAGCTACTGGATGGCAGGAAAAAGCCAAATACATTTAAAAAAGTGGGGAGGGGGAGTGTTCAGTCATTTAAGTGGGTCTGTCACCTCATGTTATCTTCACGCATTTGTGAAACTGAGCTTTAATTGTCTGGCTGCAGTGGAGAGCTGAAAGACAAAATTCTGGTCTCAAGATGAACAGACAGCTCAAAGTGTTGTGCTCCTCATTCATTAGGGATTCAGATGGGAAGAAACACAGCAATGGCTGCTGCTTTCACCTGAATCCCCCAAACTGTAAGGGAGAGGTGGAGTGTGCCCCACACAGCCACATCCAACAGCACTTACAAAACGTTCATCAGACTCCTCCTAGTAATTTCTATCACTGTGTGAATTACCTCATTGCAGCTGCAGCAGGAGAAGCACAAAGCCCAGCCAGCTGGGGGGTCTCACATCCCATCCCTACAGCCAGCTGGGACACAAGGAGGGGTCCAGCTCCCCTCCACAGCACCCCCCATGTGGATATTCTCCTCAGCCCCCAGGAACAGCCATGCCCCATGGCATGAGCTGTGCTGCAAACCTCAGAGACCAGAGTTCCCCAGGCATGCAGCCTGCTCTGGAGAGGATGGTGAGAAACACATCCCTGCCTAGGGAAGATTTCAGCTGTACAGCTTTACATCTGTATGCCCCAGAGATGAGTGAAGAGAGCAGTGGGTGAAGCCTCCTGGCTTCTGCTTGAGGGTGCCAGTCACTACACTGTGCCTGAGTCACTTCAGCAAGGGGCTGATTTGCCTTCTTCTCCTTCTGCTCCTTGTTCCCATCAGCAGGAGCTGCTTCTTTCCCTTTCCCCAGTTATTTGGGCATTCTGATTGTTTTGGGAAGAAAGATGATGCTCGTTCTTAGTCACCAGGGATGTCAGGGACTGCAACTTGCTGAGTCTGGTGGGAAACCGCATACCCAAGCACAGCAGGCCACGTGCAAAGGCCAGAGCTGGGGAACAAACCTCTTCTCTGAAGTTTGTCAACAACAACATCAACAAACCAATGAATTTCCTATGAACATTTCCTGCTTTTCAACAGAATCACAAAACGAAATGAAAATCTTAAATATACTTCTGAGCAAAAATCATGGTTTAAGAAAAACCTTAGGATTTCAAGTAGCATTTTTGGTACAGTTGTCCAGATCTTTTTTAATTTTGCCAGTTCCCTCAGTAAACATATTTTGCATTTCCAATTCTTTGCTTTTTCTCTGTCTTAAAGAGCAGAAAATGTGTTGAAAATGTTATTTCCTTGCAAACATTTTCATTTAGATCCAAAAGCAACCATTACTCTTATCCAGCAGCAGTGATGTATGTACGAGAAAATATATATGGATAGTGAATTCTAAACACGAGGAGATGAATCCAAGGAGCCATTTCTTACATGTTCAGAAAGCCATGAAGAGGTTTATGTGCAGATAGCTTACCTTTTAATCTGTCTTCACATCTACATTAGGAGAAAGGTGCTTTTTCAGAGACATACGTGGTGCAAGACCAGGGAGACCATCTTGGAAACATTTATTTTCCAAAGAGGTACTTTCAGTCATTCCAAAACCTTTCTTGAAAGTATTGATGAGTCAGACTCCCAATTCATGAAATCCTTTCAGCAGGACAATGAGGGCCAACACTACACACACAGGCTCCAGCACACAACTAATGATGTTCTGGGCTTGGTGAGTGCCTTACTGGCCACAGGAGAAGTTTTGCCATTGATTTTGGTGAATTTTCTCTTGGCCTTAGGTAATAACCATTGTTTTCTTAATTTAGGGGCAAAGACTCCCTCTTTTCTCATAAACAGAGGCATGAAACAACAATCATCGATATCAGGACTCAACTCTATAAAGCCTTTGTCAAGTCAGTCACTCCACCTGCTCCCACGAGAAGACACAGGCCAGGAAGGGCAGCCCTAACTTCCCACAAGGAGAAGGAACAGCCCCAAGGCCACCCCGTGCCGATGGAAGCAAACCTGCTGGGATGCATCAGTAAACAACACTGTAATGAAATGTTTCCTTTACATCTCTTTGTCAAAGCCAACACAGTACTTTCTTACCATTTTTGCAGACAGGACAACACTGTTCTGGTTCATAGACTGGGTTGACACACTCGGGGACTGCGCAGTCTGCTACAACACAGTGAACTTCATTGCTGGGCTCGCAGCGACACCATTCGCATGGCGAGGGCTAGGAACAAATCTGAGATTAGCCCGTGGCCTCCCGCAGCTCACAACTTTGCAACATTTCCATCTTGCCACAAGATAAACACATCAGCGTTCCAACACCCCCTGACGGCATCATTCATCATGGGCAATGCAAATCAACCTCTGGGACAACAGAGCAGCGTCTGAAACAGGCACCACAACACCAGGAAAACAGTGTTGTGAGCCTTGTTTCCCCAGACAGGGTGGGGGGTTCTTTAGCCTTCATGACGCTGAGCTGAAGCCTCCAGGTGGTACCTCTGCCCTCTCCATCTGTGTTATCTTACACACCTGGCCAGAAGAAGAGCAGAATTTTGGGAAGGGCATGACTGTTGGTTCATCCCAGGAAGGGAGGACTGGGTGATTTTCCAGGACATTTTTGTAGACCAGCATCACCAGCAAACCCCAAGATGTTGGAAAGGTGCTGCTGGGGTGGCCTGTCCATCTATCCCTCTCTCAGCTTTCATTCCCACTTGCCAGGGCAGAGGAGAATAGCATTGCTCTCAGAGGGGCAAAATCATTTTACTCTGTGTTTGTGAGCACTCCCATAATGCAACCATTAGTTCTGGTGCTGGCCCCTCTCCTGCTTGCTTCAACAGCAACAGTCTCATACAAAATATGTAAATAGTCAGGAGATTGAGTAATTCTGCTGAGTCAGGGAATTCTGGATTAAAGCATACAGCTAAATGGATTTGTTTCAGCTCCATCAGTCCAAAGAGGACTCTCTATCCACCTCCAAGCAGCACAGAGTTGTTACTGTGTCAGTCTGTGAAATGCTGTGAAAATCTGTTGAAAAATAGGAAGGTCAGTGTTTTAAGGTTCCCAGTCACTTATGTGTGTGCAAGTGTGATGAAAGGATGACAACAGAGCTAAGGAGAACTGAAAGGAAAGTAACTTCCTTTCAGTACCAGTAGGCTCAACATGGAACTCCCAATTTCTCAGCAATGGCAGATCCATCACTAGCACTTGAATGAGTAAATGCAGGTATTGGGAAAAAAATTCTGCTTTATGCTGCACTGATAGGAATCTGCAGTGATGGAAATCCCCCAACATGAAAAAAATCCCCAAACCCCCCAAAAAACCCCAACAACACAAAAATGAGATGCAAGGAAAGAAGGATTAATCCTGATGTGTTTCAGACCCCAGTGATGGGTCACTCATTTCTACAAGACAGATGAACCCTGGTTCTGGCAGGCAAAAAGCATTTCAGTTCACCTCTAAGAAGCTCCATATGTCTTGATTCTAATAATTTATTCCCAGGAAATTCATTTCTACCTCAAAATGCACTAATTAAAGCTTCCCTTGCTTTGTCTCAGCGTCTGCAGTCTATAATTCCCATCACCTCTCATTTGCTCACGGCTTTGGCAATTTAGATAAAATCAGCACTCCTTGAGCACAGGAAGGAGCGTGTGGAGGTGGAATTCCTCTCTCTAATTATCGTTCCTCGTTCAATCTTGCTTTGATTTCTGTCTGAAGCCCCAGGAATCTAAATTCATTTGAGTGACATTTCTTATTCAAGGCTATTTAATAAGAAGAAACAATACAGAAGAAAATAGACAGAACTATTTGCTGAGGGATCAATAAGAAAATTGCTGCTTTGTTTTTACTCATTTTAATCGCTAATTATATGGAGCGGCAGAACCAGATCTTGTGATTTGTGGAGGCTCTCACTGACGTATCCTCCAGGACTTGTACCCATTCTCACTACTACACTGGCTGCAGTGCTAAGAAATACGTGATGGGTTTCCAGCCTAATCTATGGCTTAAAGATGATCAGCACAAGCAGAAGATGCCCCGAACGCCTCTGCTCTGAGGAAACGAGACACGACACAGACATTTTTGCTCCAGCGTTGTTGGTGTAACCTGACAGTGACACTGTAACAAACCATGATGTTGCCTGGCACTGAGAGCAGCTTTCCAAGAGCACGAAACCACCCAAAACTAAAACACACCCCGGCAGAACAAGGAACGAGCAGCCAGCAAATGGAAAGGCTGCTTTGGCATGAATCACGCTTTCCTCTGCCACCTCCTCTTCACCATTATATAAGGTCAAGCTACTTGGTCTTGCCACCAGGATCTTCCTCTATCTGACCACTTTTCTCACTCACCAGTGCCCCTCACCATGGCTCTTCCCAGTCCCTCACCATGGCTCTTCCCAGTCCCTCACCTCCAGCCCTCCTGCCCACTTAGTTTGTGAATGTCTCGGCACTTGCTCCCATGGAATGTGTTTTGGGATCCAATCTGCCCTTTCAGAAGGGACTTTTCCCCAAGCACGCTGATTGAACATCTTTAAACTGCTGTCTGCAGGTTCTGCATCCAAGTTATTGCTTTTCCTGGACCTATCCTTCTTGGGAGACAATTGGCCACAAAAAGTCCTCTAGCTATTGATCTAGGCAGTAGGCAGACTCAGCAGCATAATGATAAACTGAGAACTAGTAAAGACAGTGAACCAGTGTAAGATGTCCCAAAATCTTGTTTCCTCATTCCTGACTTAAAGATTTAACCCCCATGGAAGAGAGGTGATTTACACTTTTGTAGCCACTGAAGTTGAAACACCAGTTCCAGAAAAGAAACTCTCACCCCTATCGCAAAAGGAGGTTGAAAAAACCCAGAGGGTTTTTGGAGATGAAAGGACAGAGGACACTGTCCCACATGGACAGTGCAAATGCTTTAGTGCTGTCCCTTAAACTGATATTCTGGAAACATCTTTAAGATTAAAGGATCACAAAAGGTGATCATTCGTTCACTCCACCTGTCCAAGGCAGAATAATCTCTTAGAAGACTCTCCAGGGAAGGATTTATTAGGAAGGATTTCAAGAGATGTTGGCAAAGAAACATCCTCCTCACCACTGCCCAACAGGAAAGTGTGCTCACGATGCCCAGGCACAAACAAGGATACACACCCACACTACTGCAGGGTCCCTCACTGTTCCAAGGCATGCTTTCAGAAATGCACCTTCCATTAAAACCAGAGCAGCAAACTGGGTCCTTCTGTAGAGCACATCAGTCAGCAGAGCATTTTGAGTTGGGAGAGCCAGTGCAAAGCACCTGAAGTTCCTCCTACCCACTGGCCACTTTCAGTGGGGGTGAGAGCACTCGCCCTCAGATCCCCTGAGGAACCCCTGCTGTTGTTGTCAGCGTAGGGGCCCAGTCAAGCCAAGCTGGTGGGAAGCACATGTGGACAACATCTAATCACCATTCAAGGGCTTTGAACAGCAGGTGAAGTGAGACATGGACCACAAACGACCTTCTCAGTCTCAGCACTGACCCTGATTCGCCTCTCCTTTGGCCAGTCTCTTCAAAAAGACCAGAGAAGCACAAAGATGTGGGCTCTGAACACCTGTTTATAAGCACTCCTAAGATCATGGCCCAACTTCTACTTCTCTTCTGTTCTACTGATCTCAAGGAGGACTGGTTTGGCTGGGAGGGCAGGTTCAAACCCTGCTGCTATGTGGGGTGGCCCCATCACACACCAGGGTAGGCAGAGGATGGAGCCAGCACTTGTTCTGTGTGGCTGGAAAACCTTAAGTCTCAGGTGCTGTCAAATGGGAAACATCTGGAATCAGCAGAGTTTGCTAACAAAGGAAGAAGGAAGGAAAATTAAAACAGAGAATAGAGAATACACATGGCTAATAAAGATTTTATGTGTGTGAGCACATAATGACAAACTTGATAGATGACATAAACAAAGAAATTAAAAAGGCAGCAAAGGAAACAGAATGAAAAACAAGATACACCCTGAGCAGGGGAAACCAGGAAGCCAAAGCAGATGTGGATACCACATTTCCTCATCTTCACTCTTGCACCCCTACACACCAGCTCCCCACCACTTTCACCCTCTCTTTGGAAGCAAATGCCAGGACATGTAGGAATGATGACTGATAACACCCTCCAGCTACTCCTCTCAGTGATAAGGGGCTCCCTGTCTTACAGGGCTGGGCACCAAGTGGGTCCTTCTTTAGTCAGCTCTGACTTTTCTAAACCCAGAGAAGTCTCATACCTCTGAGAGGTCTATTTGTGAGGGCTCCAGCAGGCCCCTCAAGTCCTGCAGAAGGACTGCTAGACAGACAGAGAGGTGACATGATCAAATAATTCTTGAGGAAAACAGCCTAAAAAACTCACTGTTCACAAACTTAAGGGAGAGGTGCAGGAAAGAAAATGGAAATCTGAACTCAAACCTCAGTGTTTATATCTATTTGTTCATGCTTTTCTACAGCTGAGGGGATCTGGATCAAACACTTTAGACCAAGGCACCTGGTACAACCACACCAATAACCCCCACACAAAACTTGAAGTTTTGAGGCAAGATCTTGCAAGAAGCTTCTGCAAGACTTAAGCTTTACTCTGCCTCAGTCATAGGGATTCTCTTGTCCCAAATACTTACTGAACCACATCTGTGTTTCTCCCTTGTCTGCCACAACACCAAAGCCACCTCTCTGCTGCCCCAAACTTGTAAAAGCCTTTTCTATCACATGTGTATTGCCCTGTTCCTCACTGGGCAGTAAGAATTATCCTTGAGTGAAGGGAGGAAGCGCATACACACACACATATATATATATATGTGAAACATTATTTTGCACCCCTCCTCTTCCCTGCCTGCAATAAAGATTTCTCTGTCTACATGTCTGCTTGTCAATCACTCTTAGCTGCTTCTACACAAACCTCTCTGGAGAGGCAGAAAGGGAGTGATTTACCTAAGACAAACTAAAAACTCTGAGGGTGACATGTGACTGATACTTTCTCTTCCCCTGTTTGTTGTGTCAATCAGAAGCAATTTTCCTCCACATCACTTTTTGCTCTGCTGCCACACCCACCAGGCTAACTGTGGTTTCCAAGTGCACTCATTTCAGTGCTGTATGTGGGCTGTCACCCAGCTCACAGGAGACCTCAGACCGAGTTTTAAGGCTGCACTCTCCTGTGATGAGCTGTGATTTCCAGCTGGCTCCACTCAGGCTCGGGGTTTGAGGCTCATGCTCCTCCAGGAGCTGGGAAAATGCTGTCCATTTTCCAACAGCCTTCCAAAGCTGAAGTGACATTTGTCACCTAGGTATTTCAAGAGCTGGTGGATCTTGTCTCATTAAAGCAGACTGCACAGAGACCTTGCTCCTTGAGACTTCCCACTCTGGATTTAGATGCCAGCTCCTCCAGGCATGTTCAGCACAGCCACTTCCTAATGCTTTGGACCTCTCACCACTTTTTCCAGACTAGCCCTTCAGTTGTGTGGTATTTTCTTTGCACCTGGGATTTCAGCCTCGTGGAAGAAGGCTTACATCTTGGCTGGAGTCAGCATAAAGGCTGCTCAAAGCTGTCCTTTGCAGTTGAAAGTCACCTGTTCTGAGATCCAGTTACCAGGATTTGTTGGGCTGCTCTCTTCCCCCTCCATCCTACACTCTCCAGCTAAGCTTGAAGAGGGTTTTTGTACAAGAATGTCCCATAATCCCATACTGGGAGACTCTGCCTCATTGACAAGGTCCCACGAAGTGGTCACATCAGGACCACGTCCTTGTGCTGTCTGACATGCAACAGCCCTCCATCAATCATACACAGCTACTACCAAACAGCTACAGAGCAACACACACTTCAGGAGTGTTGTATCACAAATACTTGACATTTCTTTTGGGAAATGAAACAGAAAAGCGACATGTAAGTGTTTACAACCACCCAACCATGTTACAAAGGACCTACTGATCATCATGCAGGGGCTGTTCAAGTAAGGAGAAGACAACCTAAGTATTTCCACTGAATGACTAGACCTGCTATTGTGGCCTGTGATGCTTTCCATGAATTTTACAGTATGTCCAGAATGACTGGAGAATTCTGCTTGGTTGACTGGAATTTGAAGTTGTGTATAACCAAGAAACTAAGGCAGTGGGTTTTTTTCCTGAGCCCCAGGGAAACCCAAGGATCCATCACCTCAGAACAAAGGCAGAGGAGATGCCAGGACTCTTAGCATCACTGTGAACCTGACTCAGACACGTTAGCTCCCACCTCCTTTAAATACCAAAAAGGACATGGTGTGTAAGGATATGCCTTTTCTAGGTGGTATTTCAAAGGGGAAAACTGTTTTTCATGGTTGTTTTACTGAATATGGAGTTGCAGTGCTTTTTCCTCCTTTGAGAACATGTTAAAAAAAGAAGTGCCATCCGTTAATGGAGATGCCATCCTCTCCATTTCTACTGATGCCAAAGTAGTTTGGAATGCAATGGATCTAACCTGGCACTTCTGCAGACCTTGCCATAGATTCAGATCCATGAGCTGTATCCACACGCACCTCCTGCACACCTGCCTGGATGTGTCCCATTCCCTGTGAGTGCTGAAAGCCATGGCTGCTGTCAGTCTCTCCATCTTTTAGTTTCCAAGAGACTCATACAGACAATCCTTTTCAGCCTCTTCTCTCACACAGGCTGGACTAGTGTCATCCTGCTCGTCACAGACAAAACAGCAGGAAAAGAAGAGGGATGGAAAGCAAAGTCTGTCAAATTGGGCACTTACAACTTAAGAGCAGCTGTAACTTTTAATGATGCTAAGGACAATGGCAATTCTGATGGAAATTATTTCTGTAGCTACAGTTTCAGGTGGTGAATTTATTGGCAGGAAGCAAGAAAGGGAAGAAAGTTTAAAAGGACCTGATGAATAAATTTGGAGGCAAAAACGGCTTCCACATTATGGCTGAGGTGGGAAGTCATAAACCAGGGGAGAGGAATGAAAAAGGAACTGGGATAGCATTCATCAGAAATACTCCTGGAGTTGAAATTAGAATAATTTTCATTGTTATTGAAATTGCCTGTGATCTCAGGCAGATTAGCAGGAGATTGCAGGAAAATTCAGAGAAAGCTTTGAGCTGGGAAATTTTGCAGGTGCCAAACTCACGGAGAACGAGCTAGTGAACCACCCAAAGGTGAGCCTGAAATCTCTCACACCTCTCTTCTGGGCTGCTCACTTTGCTTTTACTGTTAGCAGCAAAAATGCCACTCATTTTTGTCATTTACTTAATAAAATAAAAATCATCCATCCAGCTAGTGGAGATACGGTATCAATGACACTACAGAAACCACAACCACTTGGACCTTCCGAAGGTGGAAAGCTGCTCAAATAAACAATCTGTTGAGTGATTATAGACGAGCACAATCACTGAAAACACAATCAGGTTGCAAATGACTTTGCAACAGGAAAAAACTACTAAGTCATTAGATAATTTATCTGCAGTGAGAAAACTGGAGCTGTAGCCTACTTATATGGAGCACTAGCAATACAAATGAACTGTGCCATTCAAAAATTGAAAAATGCTTGCACCATACTGCAGACTGGCTAAACCAAGGAGCTGGCTTCCAAGAGGCAGCAGAAGCAGATGCTGAGATCCTGTTTTTCTCAGGGAGCCCCCAACACACACACACACACACACAGAAATATTACTGATGCAAGGCTGAAAGGAAATGACAGAGACGCACAAACACATCACTGAAAACATTTTCTGCAAATGGTGACTTTATCCTACACTCAAAGCAGCCCCATCACAAGGAGCACAACTTGCCTATTTCCTTAGCCTACAGCAGACTCCAACCAAAGCTCCATTTCACTTTCCCATACAACTTTCGCTTGTCTGTTCACAGCTCTGAGTCTTTCCAGCATTCTGGTGACCAGGCTTGGATTCTGGAGATGGAAAGGCATAAGGATGCTGTAATCCACCCTGCAAGTCATGTATTCCTCTCTTTCCCTCACCCCCAGACCACGGCCATCCACACCTGGAAACAACATTATCCTGGCCATCCTTTTCTATGGGGAGCCATACAGATCAGTAAGCCAGATGAGGGAGAGGAGCACAGAAGATGTGCCTCACCATGGGTATCCTGGGCCCACATCTGATGAGTCAGGACTGGGCCAGCCTTAGGAACACAGATTTGGTCTGTGTCACACAATTTGATGAGTCTAAAAGGCTCCTGGAACCAAGTCTGGATGTGAAGAGTGACTGCTCCATTAGCTGATGAGAGGGAGACAACCTTGAGCAGAGTCCTGGCCCTTTTTCCACAGGAGCTGTCTATCTGCAGTCTCGTGGTTGCTTTTGTCTCCTGAGAGCAGCAGTGAAGCTTTCTGTAAAAGCATGACCTTGCACTTCTTCCGTAAGAACGCTCTCTTTGCTTTGATATATGTCTCACTTTAGTCCTTACAATACTTGCACCTCACCTACCCTGGGGCTGAGGGGACTGGAGTTCTCTATTACTTTGGTGATAATTTTCATGACTTTATTACAATAGTTTTTTAGCTCAGACATGCCCAGTGCACAGGGAAGGGGACTCCTTCTGAAAGGTTATAGATATGACAGATGGGACCGTGGCTCCCAAGTGCGATGCACAGCCCTGTTTGGACACAGACAAAATGTCTGTGTGTGCTTCACATTTGTTAAGTCCCTTTTAATGTCAACAGGGAATGTGAGCCCAGCTGGCAGCATCCTGCTCTCCATTCCTTCCTGGTTGGCTCTTGCAGTGAAGGAGCCATGTCTAGGAGAAAGCTTCCTGGGGCAGGGAAACAAACCAAGGGCCTGGTCAGAAAGCTGATGCCTTTCACATGTGTTTTCCCTATACTGTTTCCTCCTTTGCTCATGCTGGAAGATGGGAGAAGGTGTCAAGATCAGCTCCATGTACTGATTAAATACTGAATTTGTCTTAAGGAGGTAGGTATAATACAACCAGCCATGACCACGGTGGAGATCTGGACCTTGGTCCTGTTCCTTCTCCTGCAGTTTCCTGCCTGGATCATCAGATGCACTTTCCACAGGCACAGCACTGGCCAGGCAGATCTACACCAGTGCTGGGTTTGGACCCTTTTACTCACAAGACACCCAGATGATGGCTGTTCACCGAACTGAATGCAATCTGCTTTGCCTGAAGTCAAGCTCCATGTCCCCACATGCTCAGGCACTGGAAACCATCACAGTGATGGACTGGTGGGTGACTCCTGGCTGGGCTGCAGCAATCACAGGCAGGTGGGAGCTCCTCCTGCCCCACACTGCAGACTTCAGTGCTCTGTCACCCTCAGACTTGGTGTTTCACACCGTTTTGCCTCTTGTGCCCTAAGGAAAGCTGGTCCCACCCCCTGATACTGCAGCACCCCAATATGCTCTCTCCTTCCCCTCAAAGGAGCAGCTCCTTCCCAAATGTTTTGCCCTTGCTCACTGCTGTGAGCTTGGGGTTCCCTCCAGCACTGGAGCTGGAGACAAGAGCCCATCACAGCTCTCCATCAACACACTCTGTCACCTTTTACTCCTCCCCAAGGGAAGACGTTGGCTGATCCCAAGTCTGTGTCCAAGGAGCTGTTAGGAGCTGACTTGCTTTTTTCCTTCACAATGCTGAGGGTACAGGAGCCCAAGGGTGCTCAGTGCCCATGACTGCACCTGCACACACATGCCCTCCTTCTTTGCTGTCTCCAGGCCCTGCTTCAAAGCCCTGTCCTGCCCAGCAGTGGGTGGGGGCTGCACCAGTGGGTTGAGCATCACGTGCCTGCTGGGTTTGCTCTGGTTGTGGTTCCCTTTGCTCCTGGGCTTTGACAGTGGCCCCATTTTCCCTTCACTGAGAGGTGTGAGGGGGCAAACACATGATATTAAATAGAAATCTGTTCTCTCCCATTCTCCACTCTCTGCCCCTTTTAGACAGCCTAGCCTTACTCTTTACTTTCTGGCAGCTGGCAGGGCAGATTAGGCTTCATGGGAGCTCCCTTGGGCAAATCCTTATCTCAGGCCAGCATCGTGCAAACTCCACAGAGGATTATCTGCCTGGTACTGAACTTTACACCAGTGTAACACCCCAGTGGGCCACGTGTGATCCACGGAGCTGCAGCACTTCATAGCAGTGGAGAACGTGCAGCTCTTTACCAGCTGGCACTGTGGAGAAGGCATTTTACAAACTCTCCTGTCTGCCCCCTGTCTCCAATTGCCAATGCCTCAACTCCAGGAGAGAAGCCAGCAGGGTCTGGGAGGTTTCTGTCCCTCAGGGGATGTTATCACATATGGTTATGAGCACAAACAGGTTTAAATGGGTTATCTGTGATGAGAGAAGCCCCTGGGCTCTGCTAACACAGGGAGCACACTGGGCTAACCCTCAGTCAGAAAGGTTTGGATGACCAGGAGGACCACACTTAGACTGAGAGATTCCCTGCTTTGAGGAGCTGCCTCAAACCCTCCTCTGAGCATACTGATTTTACTGGAATTCCCACGGAATTCCCTGTGCCACAGAACAGGGCAAGGAAGCTGAATGCCACATGTGTTTTTACCTAGACCAAGCACTGTCACTACATGATTTATCTAATTACAGTCTCTAAAACAATAACTAGAATAATTGGCTAATTGAGCATTATTCCTAATGAATGCAATTCTGCATAAAGCACATTCCAGTGGCAACAAACACACACCTGCATTTTCCCTTGCTCTGGTAGGAAGGAGTTTCCTATAAAACTTCTCAACAACGAGCTGTGAATGTCTCTAAGGATGACATCCTTCTTCATCAGCTGATGATCTGAGAGCCTCACACTCACCAGCCCTACAGAAACACCTCGGGTGGCAGAGATGAACACAGCTTGGGAGAACCAAAGGATGAACCCTTCCCTCCTTGACCCTACTGAGCATTGCCTGGCTCAATAATAAGGCCTCAGACTTGACTTTACTGCCCCTGGAAGGAGCTGGTAGTGGCTGTGTGTACTACACAGCCCATTTTCTTAACAGTGTGGCTCCAGCAGCGAGGGAGGGAGGGGAAGGGAAGAGCCAGAGCTGCTCCTCTGCCTGTGCAGAGATATCCCCTCTCTTTCAGCAGTCTCTGGACAGCCCCAAGTTCTGGAAGCAAAGCAGAGCCAATGGGCTGTTTCCTGGAGTGAATAACTGAAAGCTCGGCCACAGCTCTGGCAGTACAAATGTTGGGCACACTTTAATTCCTGTGTCATATTTACTGGAAAAACACCAATCCCTTGGGCTTGCACGTACAGGCCCAACTCTGCACTGTGCTGCTGCTCTGTGAATAAAATGGGGGCCTGTGCTTAATTCCTGCTGCTTCTGAATCCTGCTGATGTGCAAGTTTTGGGTCTCACCTATTCCAGTGGGGAGCTCTGAGAGAGTCTGTGTAGCACAGCCAGGGCCACTGAGCTCTGGAGCTTCTGGGGCCTCCATGTATTGCTGTGATCAGGGCAAGGCAACTGCATGGATTGTCTTTTTAGCCAAATTCTGAATAAAGCCCATCTTCTTTCATCTATTGTAATAATGTATTTGTGCATGATGTAATATATATGTTACAGAATCAGTAGCTAAGTACATAATTTTAAAAATAGGTATCACTATGGATCAATATGTGACAGGTCTATCTATTTTAGTATGTTTTCTTGATACAAATTATGACAGAAATACAGTAAGTCAGTAATTTTAGATTCCTTTGCATAGACATTGTCACTGTAATTTTGCCAGGAGGGAGATAATAAATCATACTTTTCCATCTGACTGATGTTCTGTTTCCCCTGTCTGATTTCAATGGCTGTATGCTATCTTCAGAGCTGGCATTGTTCATGGCTCCTTTTATTAAAGCACAGGAACGTTATTGAAATTCCTTTTGTATTATGATTTTCTAGCTGTACATGAAATTGCAGAACACACAAGAACAAGACGAAGGAAGAAAAAAAGAGTTTGAGTCATGGTAGAAAAAAACCCCAAAACCCTGTTGTACACAACTTCCTTCCTTGGAGAGGAAAATGCCAATATTAAGATGGGGCCCCATGGTGGCTTGGGTCAGTAATCACCTTCCTGGAATTAATGAGCAAAGATCCAAGAGCCACCAGTGATTTGGAGGACTGGTTTAGTACACTACCAAAATGTTTCAATAATGCCTGTTCTTGCAGTGATCAGCTTGCCAGGTTTTGGGTGCTTTCCAAGATTCACCAGGAAACTGAACACTCAGCAAAGAGCCTTCCCTTCATCTCCACGATGTTTTCCTAGTGGCCTAGGGAAGCTCCTCAGATTTAAGGTGTTGTGCTGTCACACATACAAATCACATCATCTGTGGTCCCAAACTGCAGCTGGACAGTGCAGCACATCTGGGCAGGGCTGTGGGACCCTGAGAGCAGCCCACTGCACCACCCCAGGCACCGGATGGTTACACAGTTCTCCCCTCACCTTCCCTCTCAAAAACACACTTGTTTTTCACCTGACAGCACTGCCCCATCAGGAATGCTCCAGAACATCCCAAGTGTTCCATTTATGTTTGATCAGTTTGCATCCCAGGCTGGGTAATGGTGGTCTGAGCAAGACTGTAATTGGCTCCACTAAATTTCTATTTCTGGCACAGTTCTGGGAGTGGGGAGTCACTTTTTGGTTTCATTGCCTCCTTTTGTCCTGCATCAGGATGGGCACACTGCATGTCAGGGCTGTGAGGAGCTGGGATGGCTGCTGCACACATGCATGTCCCTTTTGATGAGACGTCTTACTTTGTTAAGTTATAGTCAGATAATTGCATTAATAAAACATTTTCAAAGAGCATTAACAAAGCAGAAGGAGGTGCCACTATTCTGAAGTAAAGGTTTCCATGATGAGCTGGGAATTAGTACATGATAATGCTATGCTGATACAGTCCCTCATTTATTTTGGATTCTGATTGCACCCTGAAGTTCCCTGCTAGAGCTGTGATCCCTACTGTGCAAAGCACTGTTCAGGAAGACATAAAGTCAGCAAGATACAGAAGCTCTTGCTGAAGGATTATAGGTGATTTGTGGACAAAACAAAGCAATGAACTTAAGATATATTGGCAGGAAACAGGGGAAAGAAAAATAAAGTAAAACTCCAGTAGTGAATCCTGGCTCTTTTCAAGTCAGTGAAGATTTTGCCCTAGAAGCAAAAATTTCCCCTTTCCTGTTTTTCCTTTTGGATTTTTTTTCCCCCACAGTCTGAAAGGCTGCCCACAGACAAGGGATGTTCTCCCATCCCTCCACACCTGTGCAAGGGACAAACATTTGGGCACCATCTGGGGACCTTTTGACTGAGGGTAGGTTTGGGAGCAGTGAAGGTGGAAGGGAAGAGGACAAGGAGGTGAGCAGATGAAAAGCAGCAGCAGAGGCTAAGCCTTGGCAGAGCCAATGGCTGGAAGAAATGGCAGCTCTTGGAAGAAGGGAGGGCAGCCACTGATGAGCACCCAGACACTGTCTGTGAGGTTCAGAGTATTTCCCAAGCTCCAGTTCACGGCTGCAGGTTGAAGCTGCTCTCCTGACCTGAATATTATCAGGAAGGCCAAGCTGTGACACCAAAACCTCTTGTGTTCCCACCCAAAGGAAAACTCACCCAATGTCCTGCCAGGCAAACACAGGTATTTTAATGCCTGTGCTCAGTAAATTCCTGCCATTGCCTTGGAGGATGGCACCATGCCACCAAAACCCACATCACTGGGATTCACCCTCCTGCATGAACAGGGAGCAGCTCCTGCCTGTCAGTCTAAAATGAAGAGAATGTTTCAAGATGTCATCTTGACAATCTCTTGTGATCTGACCATTAATCTCCTGGCACTGCTATTTTGCTACATACCCACAAAGGTCCACAGAAAGTTATTCTGGACATGCCTCTGTTGGGTGGTGAGAGGTCTAGGAAGTTCAGAACTCATTCTGGACTTTCCAAACTGACAACCCAACCCTCTTCCAAGGGCTCTTCACTGTGGCTACAGACACACCTTACCCACGCCGTAATTCCATTTCTCCAGGGTGGGTAGGCGTGTGCTTGTCTGTCAGTAAGTTATGCAAGAGAGGAAAAACTAATCAGCACTTAGGGAAACTGTTGTCTCACTGACATTTGCACGACTGCTCCATCAGCTGCCAATGAACATCCATCACGCTGGCAGAACACTGTCTCCTCAAGTTTACATCAGCTGCTGTCTGGGAACCTTCATTTAAAACACAACCATGTGTACCTACAATAAGCAAGACCACTACTCTGAGTTGTTATTTGCTTGTTTTATCTCTCTGGGAAGAAAGGGGAGTGTTAACAACCTCCTTGAAAAATCTCTGCTCCTACAGGTGAGCACAGAGCACCTGGGACTCAGACCTTGACCTCCAGGACTGAATTCAAAACAAGGATGGTGCGTGGGAATAAAAACAAGCTACCAAGTGACCCCAAGAAAACCCGCCAGATCTCTCTGAGAAAGCTGAGAGAGAGTCTGAGACCTGCAGCATCTTTCACACCCTCCCTGCAGCCACCACACTGCAGGGTGTGCTCCCTCTGAGAGGGGCCAGAGGAGCTCCCAGAGGGCAGATTTGGGGCTGACAGAGAGAGAAGTGGAAAACAAGATGGGAAAGAGAGAGATGGATCCCAGTGAAACCCGCCAGACCTACCCTCTCTGCTGCTCCACAGGTACGAAAATCCTGACCACTGGGCAGCAATGCACATATTGGATATATTTGAGTCTTTAAAGGGATTGTGCTGATTGTTTCTGCAGAGGTTTCCAGGTGGATCTGCAGCCTCAGCCAAAGCTGGGGATAAGTCCCACTCAAACTAAGGGATGAGGGAGTCTCTGTATGGACAGCTGGGGCCCCAAACCCACTCAGATCTTCCAGGACCCATAACAAAGCTATGAACATGCTACATGGGGTTACTAAACCATCTGTCAACGACTCAAGGTTTTACAAAAGGACACAAGAAAAACTCCTAATGGGTTCAGATTTACAACTGAACTTCAGTTTAGCATTTTGGCTGTACGTGTTAATGATGGAGGGGCACAAGCACAAACATTTGGACAGCTGTCTAACCGAGACGGCTTTGTTGCCATGTTTGTATTTTGTGCTTATGAATGCTGTGACTCAAAAAATCACATACACAAGATCTGTTCACTAGAAGAAAGCTAAATATTCAAGAATTGGGCCTTTATAACAACTTCTTGACCCTGACAGCATCGCAGCTACTGCCAGTGGTAAGAAAAAAGATTAAATTGCATTTGGATTTCTCACCCTAAACCTCAGCAAAAATCTGGAAACAACACAGAAAAATTCCTCCAAATGGAAACTTCTCATAGATTTTGATACCCTTGGGGGGAAAAAAAATCCTAGAGAAAAAAATTAATCCTAATTTGTGAAAGATCAGGCAGCTGAAATCCCTACAAGATGAGTCAGTCCTGGCACACACACACAGACACACACTTGCAAAAGATTTTTAAATAGAGGCTAATTTCAGCTGAAACTAAGCACTGACAAGCTCTTCTATAGATGACGATTTGGAACCTACATACGAGCAGAAGTAAATCAAATGGGTGAAAGGGTTCTGAGACCACATAAAACGGTGCCTCTGTTCCCACTGAAAGCAGCCTGGTTTTGAGTCAGAATCACTGGAGAAAGCCTCTCCTCTTTGACTTCACTGTGTGTCTAATGGACGTGAGAAAGTTTGCAGACATTATAAATTCAACAGGATGAGGGAAGAGCAGAGCTCAGAGCCTGCAAAACCTACAAACTGCTCGGAATTTCACCTGTGCACAGAGAAGGTAAAATCTTTCTTCTCTTGAAGTAAACAGCAAAATGCTTGGGTGCCTCATAAAGTCAAGACTTCAGAGAAGCAGTTTCCTGAAGCTTGAAGTTCTGTCTTTCCTGTAGCATTTATAAAGTCATAGTTCAGAGGTGTTCCTTTCCCCCCCCCCAAACACACCTGGAAGTGATCTTCCATTGCCTGACTCACCTACTCTACTAAAGAGGGGGAAAAAATATCACTGCTTATTCTAGGTAAACACACAGATTTCCAAAAACACTGGTTTCTGCCCTGCTCCACAAGGTATCGAGCTGTCAGCAAAACACAGGTCTAGGTCACAAGCTTAAGTTAAGTCTGAAGCATCTCACATGAGTTCTGAACAGGTTACTATGTGTGACAGTGGTGTGACACCATGTACTTTGTGGTTCTCAGAGGATACTTTGCTTTCCACACAACACTCCACAGTATTTGAACACAACAAGCAATGAACCAGATGGCTCCTGGCTCTCTTTAATAGCTTTTCTCCCTGTATTCCATTTCTGTAGAGTTTAATCTGTTATCAGGATGCAATTATTTCTTTCAGGAAAAGTGATTACTACTTTTTTAGTTAATTCATGTGCCAAGGATACTTTAACGACAAGATCCACCTCATTATTCTCCCACTGAAATCTCTGCAAAAGGAATCCTTACAACTTTCTGCTTCCTAAAATTCCTAAAATAGTCCTTGTAACTCTCAGATAAGAATCTGACCACGGAGGTGGGACATCTCATCCCCTGACAACAACACAGCAGTCAAAATGGGACCACTGAAGCATGATTGTGGGATGAAGTTGGCCTAGGCCTTCCTAGGGCGAGAAGAGCAATTCACTAGATTTTTCACAAGTTTACTGCTTTATTTAACCAGTTCACAAGATCAACAACTTCACATTGCTCAGCGGAGCAAAGCAGGGAAGGGGTCGATCAGGATGGCCCTTAAGGAGATGTTCCTCATACCTTTGCTTTGCCTCGTGTCTGTGATATCAAACTGTCCTGCCAAGACTGACTGCAGTTACAGATGGGCAGAGAGAGATGAACATAAATTCCACATGATAGAAGAAAGGAACTAACTACTATCTTCACTGAAAATGACAGTTTCTGGGAAAAAGGAAATCATCATCTATGTTACCGAGAACTTGTGAAGTACAGACCAACATGAAATTATTGTCATCGAAGGGAAGAAAATAAATTGGCCAAGTGTATAATGAGATCAGGCACAGAGCCAGGAGGAGTTACAGGCTGTCATTAACTGTGGAGGTACAACTCTTAAAGCCACATGACCGGGGAGAACAAACTTGTGTACCTACAGCTTTTACAGGCACTGTTCTTCATTGTGAAATGCTAATTTCTTTAGAATTGAGAACATGTGATCAAACTCATTAGAATGAGAGATGCGGGTTGTGTAAAGGGTAATGGTTTTTTAGAATCTGGTCTTATTTTTAAGATGTATTTCAGAAGGATTTCTTTACAACATTCCTAACAGGTACTCAACTACTATAATAAAACCTCATACTTCTTATTACTTGAGATGGTCACCTGCTTAGGAATTCATCTTCTCCATTCTAGACAGCCTTATCACAGTTCAAATGAAAATACTGAATATAGTTTCCCACCTACTTATTTGCATTCTCATATAGTTACGAGTAACAACTCTCAGTGCCGCACCATCTATTTTTGCTATCCAAATTGGAAAAGGGATTCTTAAAAAGCAGTCAGCATTGGTTTACACACCATTGGTGGTCCAACATGATCCATACTATGAGCAAATGAGGCACATTCAGAGGGCTGGCATTTCCCACAGGGCTTTTGACTGACCACTGCCCCTCAGTGAGTACTGATAAGGGGGAGGTGACAGCTTTTACATGAGCCAGACCCAGACCACAGCTAAGAATGACTTCAGCTTCAGCATTCACCAACAGCAGTAAGCAAATACTGAGTGCCTTTGGGAGTTCCCAGCAAAAACACAATTCCTAAAGCATACTAATATTAAATACTGAAGAAAGGGTTTCATACCTTAAATTCCTCCAAGATTTTGTAATTTTTCCCATGATATTCACAAAAGTTTTTCACTTCTTTGCATTCCGGACAGCATCCATTGTGTTCCACTTTTGTACACTTTGGGTGGATTTTAGGGCATTCTGGTTGATCACAAACAGGTCCATCCTCAGTACAGACACAGGGACAGTTTGAATGTCCCGGGAAAAAACGTTCTCCCAGTTTGTACACAAAGCCACTGTCATCCACACAACCCTTCCCCCGGTAGTCATCAAAGATCAGATTGTCATTACTGGAGGTCTGGTCTCCTTCATCAGCAGGGTAGTCTTCATGATTGATGGCAGCTGGAGTGACCAAACCAGGGATTACAAACAGAAGTATCCAGGCTTCATGGATATGAAGAGCCATCCCCCTCCTCAGCTTCTCCATGGGATCTCAATGCCAGATACAAACAGTTGCTTCCATAGGGAGACCAGTGTTGCCGTCTGAAAACAAGTATTTTTAAGTGAGAACAAACACAAAATTCAAGGAATATTGGCTTGTAAAAGTCATGTGTTCAATCAGCACCAAAGACTAAATGAGAGTTCTCAAACTGCATAGATAAATATCACTGTTTCATTTGAATGAAGCCTCTTCTCAATTATTGTTAAAAGACAACAAAAAATACCCAACTTGGCCACTCTGCCTGGAAGCACATGCCCACAAAGTATCTCTGAAGGAATGGTGGCTCACAGAATCATCTAATTTTTACTTTCCTCATTTGTGAAGTTGAGTTTTCGGATGCATCAGAAATTAAACCAGCTGCCTGAGATCACATTATGATGGGCAGTTCAGAGGGTTTTGAACCCAGGTTTAAGCATGGTCTAAAGCTCCTGCAGTGGCCACTGTCCCTTGGTGCTACAGATGGTGCACAGCCCACTCCACTAAACTGAGGTGGGAAACCTCAGCTGAACAAGGGGTCAAGCATAATCTGTTGTCAGATCTGTGTCCGATATGAAAGAAGGTGCTGGGTTATACTTGGGCTGCGAGAGGTGCAACAGTACAGAATTTTATACACAGCATTTCTGAGGAGGGACTGCCTGGGCTACCAGCATAGTCCAGTCTGCAGCAGGTATCTATAATGCCAACAGAAGCAAAAATGCAGTTCACCCTCTCCATTATTCAGCATTTCGGTAATTCCGAGACAGAAACGCGGAGAACAGGACGTTAAACGTCTGCATAATGCATGAAGCCGCTGAAGTGGGTTTGCCTGATTAAGCTGAGCCTTTCTAAAACTTTGGGAGCGATGCAGCACGGCCCGACCTTCGGCGAGCTCTGCCGAGACGGTGGAGCCGAGAGCGACCTGGGGAGCGAACGGAGCTTTGCACTGAGCCCGGGAGAGCCGGCGCCAGGAGAAGGCTCCGTGCCGGTGTCTCGGGAGCACTTCTGGCTTCGCACAGTGCCACATCACTGCCACCCACACACTGGCCACATCACTGCCACCAACCTGCCCGCACGGCAGCCAGCAGCCAGCGCAACCCCGGCTGCGAACGAGTTTCTGACCTCTCTGAGGAGAACTGGGCAAAGTATGACAGGAAACTTTTAAATGAGATGGAATATTGGCATTATCTGGATTGCGGAACTGCGGAGGTAGATCCTGGCACAAAGCAAAGGAAGGGCTGTTGGGATGCGCGTGTCATCCCCTCTCCTCCTCCGTTCCCGGAGCATGCACACCCAGACACACACAGCACACGCAAACATGCATTAACCTGCACACACGGGCAAACACGTCCTCCCCCCACCCCCCAAAACCCCTCGGGGGGATACTCTTCATGTACTGGGATTTTTGGTGGACTGCAGATGTTCAGCAATTAATTCTCCCCTAATTGATGCAAAAAAGAGGCAGCAGGAGGAGAAAGCCTTAATCCTAGAGAAGCAGCTAAGGGTTCCTGTTGACAAAGCAGTTTTTCCAAAGCCACAACAGAGGGAGACACCGGATATTACACAAGCTTTATCAAATTCAAAAAGATATCTTCTTAATTGAAGTACTAGCTGCGTTTCCATCACAAGGACTATGCACCCTATCGTTACTCCTATCAGCAATATCTATTGTAACATGCTGTTTGGAAATCAAGTGATTCCTGCAGATACTGCTGTTTTACATATCTACAGAGCAGAGAATCTCCCCACCTAAATGCTACAGGTAGGCTGCAACATTGCAGATTTGTGGGCATTTAAGGGNGGGGGGGGGGGGAAGGCAAGCAGATGAAGTAATTCATATCCGAGGAAATGTAAAACAATCAAGACAATTTGCTGGAGTTTGATGAGGAAGCTATTAAAAAAAAACCCCAACATATATGTAAAAGTTCTCCACATATCATGAATAATAGCCCTGTATTTTGCTACAGCAGCTGAGATGTCCCACAGCAACTCACAAGCGATCCTGGAAATCAGACAGACTGCAGACGTCTTGCACGGACAGATTTCAACAAGTAAACAAATGCTGCTCAGCTCAGAATTAGTTTACAGCTTGAACTTTCTCATCATTTCCCATCATGAGAGAGGCCAGGATCGTAGGTAAGTCTGAGTACAACGTTTCCATCCGTCTTCCCTCACCCCAAGTGAATAATTCACACTTACCTAATCAGGCTCGATCTGAAAGCTGAGAGGGGTCACAGGCCAACATGGACTGAAAGGTTAGAAACAGATTAGTGAAAGCAGTTCCTCCTTAATCACGTTTTCGGTGTTGACTCACGGACAATCCCTTTTCCTCCACCTCCCATCGCAAAACAGGGGAGCGCGGCAGCCCAGCAACCACAGCATGAGAATTAAGCTTTAACCCGGCGCCGAGGATTCAGAGGGAGCAGGATTCAGGCGGTCCGGAGGCTGGGATGCCGCGGAGAATCCCCGCTGCCAGCAGCACAGTCATCGCGGCGAACTTGGGCTGCATCTCCTCAGGTCTCGGGGCGGGGGGGTGGCTGAGAAAACAACCCATCCCTGTCCCCTCCCTGTGCCCGGCGGATCTCCTGCGGCTCCAGCCGTGCCTCGGCGGGGAAGGGGGGCTGGCTAGGCGGGCTGCGGGCGGGGGA
>VXBX01000798.1:1441666-1452435 GCA_013400415.1 Scytalopus superciliaris | reverse complement strand
CCAAACCCCCCCCCCCCCCCCCAATAATTAAATTCTTAGTATAGAATTGGGTCCAACAGTAGAAAAAAAATAAAAGAAAACATAAAAAAGGTTCTAAGGAGTTCCGAGTTTCCATGTGTTTATTTACAAACCAAACTGACTCAGTTTTCATCACTCTTGAAGAAGCAGAATGTGCTTATAAGCTTATTATCCTCGTGCTTGAATAAAAGCAGAGGTAACAGCTGGTAAGTGATATGTTTGAAGCACCTCTTACTTACCCAGCCNGGGGGGGAAAGAATCAATAATTCATTTCAAAGCTGATGTGGCCCTACCAACAATGGGATCACTGTACTGTCAGTCATGATCTTGGTCAAACACCATTTTCTATTAGGAGCAAGTTAAATATTCCCTCCAAATGCTTACAGCTCTTTTTATGTATCAAGATTGAGAAAATCTGGAAGCAAAGACATCACCAGCAGAAGAATAATAATTAATATTGACACTGACAAAGTCAATCTGGCACCAAGGTCATCATTTTGGGGAAGATTATGAACAACAGGAGATATTTTGCTATTTTCAGTCACTCAGGTTATTCACCAAGTAGCCAATGGGAACATACTGCCCAACAGAAGTGATCATGGAGGAATCTGTCCCAGTTTTAACAATGTGTGAGCCACAGGGCCTTGGGTGTTTCTATGTGATGGATAGTTTATCCAGGAAATATATTGTCCCTCTGTTCAAACTAAGTCATGACAATGATGTTCCCCACTCTGCCCATGAAGATCTGGTGGCTTCATTTCTCCATTTATGAAAGGAAACACGTAGTTTAAAACACCTTACAAATGTGCCAAGATTATTTAACCACACTATGTGTGGTCATGGCTATTTGTGCAAGAACGGGAACTAGGAAGTCGAACTAACCATGATAAATATGCCCTATTTGCAAACCTTTGTAACTACCCGGCTTCTTCATCTAGAACAAAGCCTGACACAGCAAAGATCTGTAGGATGGATTAGAGTGTCCAAAGCAGCAGATGTGAATATTTATTATAAACTCTCCTCCAGCAAGTCTTTGCTGACAGAAGCATTGCATATGGATTTCGCTTGCAGCCAGACTCTCCAGGCAATCGCTGGATGACTTCTCTAGGAGCCAAACAAATGCCATTTCGCCTGGAGCCCTGACACCGCAACAGCTGGGCAGGGGGTTAATGTCACTTTCAGCTGCTCAAACCCAGTAATGAACCCACTTGTTACCACGAGAGAAGGACAGGAAGGAGAAAAGATTTGGACAGCTGCAGTTCCCTCCCAGAGAAGGACAGACTGACAACAGACAGCAGCTTCAGCTTCTCATTCACCCCTGGGTTGGCAGCAGGGCAGGAGCAGACCCCGACCCTGTGTTTTTCTGAACTCTTTCTTGGTAAGTCATATGCCTGAAGCCAAACAATATCACTCTCATCCCACTAATATTCTGACAGTACCGGGAAAGGACAAAACCGGTAGGAAAACAGAGACAGTAAAAACCAACTGGCTAGAAGGTGCACATGCCTCTATGGCCACTCGCTGGGGAGAGGATTGAGATGCACAAGGCAGCCTTGGTGAAGAATGACTTGTTTCATATGAATTTTTGTTCCCTCAGCTGTGATGTGTTACTATTGTTGACCAAGCCAATTCCTTGCTTATGCAGCAGCAGGATGCACAGGCAAATGCATGGAAAAGGGGAGGGGAATGCACAAAATGAGAACATCTCATTTCCGTCACCCTTTATGTCAACACTGATCTACGGGCTCATAACAATTTGCTCATTATCATGTAAATTTACTCCTTCCTTCCAAAAGGAGATGTTTCCTTTGGAAAGAGGGAACAAATTGTGTTTTATTGCTCTTTCAAAATGTTCTCCAATTAGGAAAGCAAACAAAAACTACTACATAATTGTCATGCAAAGCTCTTTTTAATGAAGGATACTTACTTGTCACTAACAAAGGCACTTTGATATAACACTCAGAGGAAGATAAAAGCCTGAAGAGAAATTTTGCTTCATACTTTTGACCCAACTGCCAGGTGGGGCTGGTCTGTGCAAACTCACTGAGCTCAACAGTTACACTGACTGGCATTGAAATGAACAGTTTCTGCTTAGAAGATGCAAAGCCTCGAAGCTTCAGACCTCTGGATCTCACAGCCTCTGGATCCCCAGCCCACCAGGCTTCCAAAGAAGCCACCCTGGATCTGACAGTGCATCTCCCACATGGGCAGCATGGGAAGCTTTGCTCTGGCTGGCCCCATGCCAGTCCTGAGCTCAGCCCTCCTCCACCTGGCAGACAGGAGCGATGACAAAGCACATTGCCACGACAAAGAGACCCTACAGCAGCAGCCTTTGTACCAATTACAGCTGATTTGCTGTTGCCCATTGCTAGAACACAGGTACTAATTTTTCTGATGTACCCCTATTATGTCCTTAGAATAACATAAGCTCTGACCATCTGGTCACTTGCTTCAAGAAGGATGCAGTGAGTTACAAAAGGTAAAGAAAGGTAGCAAAGGCAATTAAAAGGTACAAACAACTTTTCATTAAGAGGGATGACAGCTTAGCCCAGAAAAAAAAAACCTATTTGTGCACTAAAATGTTTTTGGCTGAGGGTGCTTTCTCCATGTGCAAGCCTCAGGCTTCAGTCAGCCCATGATATCTCTGCTGTTTCCCTCCCTGGGGACCCACAGAGAAATCTGGAGCTGAGCCAGGCCCCAAACTACCCCCAGGTGATGGTGAAACGGGTTTTGTGAAAATGCTCCTCTGAATCCTGTGTGATGTGGGAGCTGTGAGGCATCCAGAGAAGCTGCCAGGAGCAGCGCAGTGTAGGATGTGGAGTCTCCTGAACAGCCACCTTTCTCCTGGGATGAGACTGAATTGTGGCTGAGGATTAGGGCACTTCTGCTCCCTTTCCTCCCCCAGCACTGCAGGAGCTGCTGCTGTAGGTTTCCAGCCCTGGTATCCTGCAGGGGAAAGCTCTGTTCCTGGTGCTGCCTCTCCGGGCTGGCAACACTCTTGGGTTCAGGCATTGATTGATTACAAATGCAGTGCTGTTGTACTAAAAACAGTAAAAACCATTCACGCCCTTCTAGAAGAACTATTCCTGCTGCTAAGCCCATATTCCTACATTGTTTTGAGACCAGATTGGAACACTAAAAGTAATAATTTAGTACCTCAAAAGAGGGACTAATAGTTTAGTTTTGTTTGTTTGTTTGGGTTTTGGTGTTTATTTGTTTGGGGTTTTGGTGTTTGGGGTTTTTTGTTTGTTTGTTTGGGGGGTTTTTTTGTTTTGTTTTTGGTGGTTTGTTTCTTTTTTTCTTTCTTTGTTTTGTTTTTTTTTACTTTTAAGACACATATCCCATTTTGGAGAATGGGGTCATTAAAATGAATTATCTTGTATGGAAATCGGGCCCTGTAAACTTGCCAAATGCACACAGAGTTGTGGGCTTGACAAAGGCCATAGCCATGAAGTGTCCAAATTTGTAATCTGGCAAAAAAACCCCAAAAAACCAAAAAACAAACAACAACAACAACAACAAAAAAAAAAAAAAAAACCAAAAAAAAGCAGCACAAAAAAGAAGTAATTTTACTGGAGTCTCCACATTGACCTAAACATGTGAGCTTGAAAGCAAAGTTATTTCATTCAGTGGAGCATAATTGTGTTAATTGTGTTAGATATAAGTAAGTAAGCAACACATGCTTTTTCTCATCTGCAAGGAACTTTGCATACCTGTGCTGTTATGTAAATCCTAACAAACCAAAGCCAATCCTGTGACTACAGGATTAAATCCATCTCCTAATCTGAACTGGTGAATAAATTTAAAATAGTGCTGGTGTGTTGAAGCAATCCAATTTGTTGCTGCATTTCTTCAGAAGACAGAACTAGACAAGATTAATTTGCTGGGTTGATGGCTCCAAATTACTTGGGGTAGAGGGAACAAAACCTGTACTTGTCAAGAGACAGTTTGACGATTTATATTTCATAAGGGCCTAGCAGAAATCACAGCCATGATTACTGTCTTCTTTGTACAATGAATTTTGAGTGAGACCTTGCCAAGACCACACTAAGTACTGCTTTACATGTTCAAACAGCTGGAAACAGTGACATCTTTGGAACAAACCACCACCACTCCTCACTGGCAGGCGCTTTGTAGACACATGGAAGCACTTAAACTATTCTTCAGGCAAATTAATTTCCAAATTATATAACATCCCCGTATCTAATACTCTGAAAATTCCTGTTTTAGCAGGGAAGTACTTAATTTTTCTAGAGTTGTCTAGAATCTTAAATGTTAATAACAAAAGTCGCAAACTCCACAGCTGCCTGTAGCTGAGACATTCCATACTGACAACTGGCACCATTTGCCAGCACCAAGTAATTTTTTTCCATAGACTCAGCAAACAACATGAATTTCTCTGCTCACACACAGAGCAGAACAAGGACAGTGACAGATCAAAAACTCTCCTCTCTGCTCCAGCAGCTCTTGTTTCCAGAGCAAATGGACTAGTCGAGGTACAGGAATTGGACAGTTCCTTCTAATAAAAGTGCAGCAGCTACTTTAGACTTCCTTCAGATTCAGATGTGGTAACTTTCCCAATCTAAAAAATACTTGCACTGCCTAACTGTAACCAAGGCATTCATCTTCAAAGACAAACCCAGTTATTTCTTGTTCCATTAAAAATATAACCTTGCATGGATTTAAGAAATTCTGTTTATCGTAACTGTATGGAGAAGGCTGAGACCGTTCCTGATGGCAGAGATGAAATAACATATCAAAGAAAGAAAGCAAGAAAAGCCTTGATCAATAGGGAAATGGTTTTTATACACATCAGAACCAATTTAAAGAATTCTCTAGGATCAATTTAGATAGACAGAAAAGCTTCTCAGCATTTATTACCTGTGGAGGGAATATTGATCCTATCCATTGATTTCTCCTATGAATGTAGAGCAGCATCTGGTTTTGTTGTGTGGGGTCTTTTTTCTAAAGCTGCCCCAAAGGGGGAAGTATCAAGAAACTACTTATATTTTAAGGATTTGCATTAATGGTTCAACCACTGTCATTACTCAGAACTTTTAAACTCTGTTCAAGAATTGTCACAATGTAATTTAGCTTAGTTTTGGCCCGTAATTTTTAGTCAATTGGATATATTTTAAGAGGTTTTTTGAACCTTACTTATCAAAGGCTGTTAATTTCTTCTACAACACATTGTATCAAACATTTTCTTTCCTGTTCCCTTTTGAAAAGGAATGTCTCTTCATGATAAGGTTAGAAATTGCACAACCCTAATGGATTACATTCCCTCTGAATTAAGATCTTTTGTCAGTATTGGAGCTGCAACCATTTGCATCATCATGAGGATCACTCACCCTAGAGCCTCCTAGGAACAGGGCTCCTCTCAGGGCAGGTGCAATAACACAAAAAAACCCAGTCCCTGCCTTGAATAATCTGCAGTATAATGAAAAAACAACCAACCACAGCAAAGAATACAGCAAATAGGTAAGAGAGGACCAGGCTACAGACAACTATAAACTTAAACAGCCATGGTCACACGGCCTTCCCAACAGCTACACGTGTTATGGGCATCCTGGCAGCAGGAGAGGGCTTGGATTTGGAGTGCTGTCCATGCACTGCACCAGGTGGGGGTCCCACAGGACCTAACCCAGACCTGCTGAGGTGCCCAGGGCACACCAAGAGCAGTCTGAGTGTCCTGACAAAAAAAAAAAAAAAAACCGCGTGTGGCTGTGGCACCTCCAGCCCCAGAGCTGGCACCGCCTGTGCTGGGGAGAAATGGGAACTGGGTGGGCTCAAGTCCTTACCTGAGACATGGGAGGAAAGCACCAGTTGCTTTACTAATACAGTAACTATTTCTCATACACTGCATTTTGCTTAGGAATGCACTTTTTAGACAGGGCTTTAAATTCTCCATTCTCAAATGTGAGTAAAACCTCCTAAATATTCTTCTCTTGGAAATAATGGTGATCCCCTCCTCCCTTTGCCTTCACGCTCTGTTTATTTAGATCTTTCATGGGAGAGGACACAGAAGAATAATCTTGAGCAGGTTGTAATTTACTTGCAGCAATTCACTAAATATTCTCAGTAATGGAGACCAAAAGGCAAGCTGGGAAAGACAGAAGAGATCCAAGATTCTGCTGATACAGGTGTTTAACATACTGATACCAAAATAAAACCCTTTTGTCATTCTCTGTAGTGACTTTAGAAGTATTTAAATAGACATAGATTTGGTGAAGTATATTAGGGAAAATTAGCTCATCTCAGTGTGCACTTAAACTCGTGACTCAGCTTCTGTGTGTGAAGTCACTCAATGCAGTGCAAGCTTGTGCTTAAATGATGGCAGGATCAGGGCATCACCAACACATCCATTATTGCAATAATGAGTTACAGCACAAACTCCTGTAACGCACAAATTCCCTTCTGTTTGGCTTCTAGCAGCGCACTAACAGGCAGACCTCTTAAAGAGAAAGGCAGCTTTTTAGGCTCAGTAGGGGTATAGAATGCAGGTTTCCCAGACCCAAGTCCTAGAGGAAAGTAATAACAGAAAAGTAAGTGCAGAGAGGTTTTTTTTGGACAAATTATTCAACAGACATTTACAAAGGTAGAAAGTGATTCTGCTGGAACACAGAAAAACTCCAATTATCCAGGCAGCGTGTTAACAGGAATTCAATTCACATCTTTAAAAATCTGCATGTAGAGATTTGGCCTGGATGATAAATGAGTGTGCAGCAGGATGTGGCCTTATGCATTTCCCTCCAAAGGGTAAAGGTGTAGAGGAACGTTTGGGCAATGGGAAAAGAGGGCTTCTCTTAACTTCTTACTGTGTGGAAAATGTGACCTAGTTGAAGGGGCATTATTCCTGGAGCTTAAAGAGATCTCAGAACTCAACAAATCCTTTTTCAAGCAAGAAATCACCAGAAAGTTACTCAGCGCAAAGAAAGCATTTATCTGATAGAAGAAAATCCTTTATATAAAAGAACTTAAAGCCCTTTTATAAGGATTTCTAGACCCAGACCATTAGCGTAAGGCTCCCTTTCAGCTGGACTTGAGCTTGTTTATATTACATTTTAGTTTTCCTTTTGGTAGCATTTTGGATTTTTAAAATAGCTTCAAAACAAAGCAGAAAGTATTAAAGCAGAAACTTTTGGAGCAGAGTCTTCAAGATGTCAAAACCTTTCTGGATGTGTTAATGAGGCATGCTTGAATATATTCAGAATATATTAAAAATAATATGCTGAGAATAAAAGGAAAACACCTTCTGTCTAGGACTGGATTTTTTTACGAAAATTGCTACCAAAGAAGGATATTTTGGTGCATGTACTAGGAAGGCATTTGTCTAGCTTTCAGTGTTACCTAGAATACCCGTATGTGGGCACACATGTAGCTCTGTGTTTCCAAGTGAATCTACCTGGAGTTAAAAACCAGATAAGGACCAAGACATTGTGGCAAAAATCCTTGGATTGCTACAAAGTGTGGGACCTCAGTCCCACCGAGCTGTTCTGAAACCAAAAGTCCCAAAAGGCAGCATTTGGTTTTTACATCCCCACAAAAAGGAAGGTGTTGAGTGACACTCCATCACCAGGGAGCTGCCTGGAGCCCGGCGGAGCAATAACTTGTTGGCTGAGAAACTCCCGAGGTGACATCAGTAATGGTGTTGCTGTAGTTGTGCTCGTGCTGCCCAGGGCAACAACATGACAAAAGTGTCACATTTTAAGAAAGCAGCGGAGTAAAAGAGTAAAGATCAGTATCACCTGATGCTCTTCAAAAAGGAATAAATCACCATAAAATTATCTGCAGAGGTTGCCAAGCTGAAGCTCTGCTTGCAAAGAAACTTTCTGAATGACTTTTTATGTGATGGCAAGTGCTCCAGAGCATGGTTAAGGTTCACATTAAAATCCTGTTCTGAAGAACAAGCTTTTCTCTTCTGTTAAACTTATATATTGGAAGCAGCATTATTGAGTTGTGTAGCACATGTAATATTATCTCCATAACACATTAGCTGTTTTCTTGGGTGTTTCAAAAGTCACACTTATGTTAAACAAAATTTTTCATTAAGGAAAATAAAACTTACTGATGGGTTAACTCAGAAAAATTAAGTCGCTGCAAAATTGCTGTCACCACAAATTGAAAATTATTCTAGTTTCTGCTACAAGTGAGGTCCTTGAATACAGATTTGGGTGCACAAACATGCTTTCCTCTGAACTTCCTCCTTGACTGCAGCTGTATGTATTTTAGGGATTGTTATGTCTCATTTTTAAGAATTCAGTGAAGTTGAGCAGTGTGTAAAGAGAAGAAAAATTCTAGGTATGCAGGAACATAGCTCTGACTAATGGAAACACCATTTTAAAAGCACTCAGAGAATAGAAGATAACCTTTATATGAACACACTGTTCCTTCTCCATTCCACACTCCCTACTTGCAGTCATTCAGTTAAAGCCTCCCTGATCCTCCTTCCTTTCTCAGACGGTAAGATGGATATGCCTGTGTTACAGAAGATGAGACCAGGACGTGAACAATGATTTATTTTTCCCTTGGACAGCATATGCATCATCCTTTCCATTAACTCTAAGGGAATGACCAGATGTGTAATCGCTTTTTGACAGGGAGTGGGATTCATCTCATCTAACCTTGCCATCCCACAGCGGAGGCCGAGCTGAGCTGTGAGTTCATCCAGGCTCCTGCTGCAGCTCCCAGTGAGAAACCTCCCTTCCCAGGGGAACTCCCCTGCCTCTCTGAGACAGTGCCCACAGGAGAAGGGCTCAGTGCTGACAGAAGGACCCTGCACAGCTCATTCTCAGGCAGGGTGAGGATAAACCCCACACAAAACTTGGCAACAGGCACCTCCAACAAATCTTCAGAGGCGATTCCCTAACTTGCACTGCTGGCAGACATGTAAGCCAGAGCTTCTGGAAGTGGAACTAGGCACCTGTATCCATTTCCAGGCACTTAAATACCATCAAAATTCAGACTTACATAGGCAATGACCTCTATTAAACCCAAGTCTTAATCATTTGGTGCAACTCTCATGCCGCAGCAACAATCCATAGTTTCAGTAGTGTTTGTTAGCAAAGCAGATCGCGTGCATCGTCAACATTTTGTAACCTATTAACTCCGAGATAATGGACTTGTCTCCACTATATTTCTAAGCCCATTGAAATGGACTGTAATTAGCACTTTCTTTTTTTTTTTATACAAATCTCTTGACCCCCAGAGCCAGTTCTAACACCAGAGCTAATAACCACTGCAGGTGATCAAAGCCTGAGATGGAGGCGGACACGCGCAAAAGGGTTTGCCCACGCAGACCTGGAAGCCAAACTTCATTTTCCTTTCAGAGTTCAAGCAGCATCATGAAAAGCACTACTTCAGAGAAAAAGCACTTTTGAGGAAGAATAGTATTTACTTTGCTTTACCTCACAGTGTTCTGCTTAAGTGTTTTACCTTTGAACATGACAGGTTTACCTCTGAAAGAGAGGTTTGGTGTCCTTATGAGCCCAGACCACAGAAGAAGCTATGGCTAAACACCATAGATTCCTAATGCTTTTTGCACTCACCAATCTTTCCTAGCAAATAAAATCAGGAAACACTTCTGTTTTGTCCTTAAAGCTCATTTGTTGTTACCATTATTATTTCAAGCTTAGAGGATGATCTAATGCAATGTGGACTCTGGTTTTTGTCAAGCCAAATCCTTTGGTACACAACACTCCCTGGAGAGGGAGGATGATGAGGGGCTGGTTAAAGCCCTGCTGAGGTGGCTGGAAAAGCTGGGCCTGGCTTGTGCTGTGTGTGCCTCCAGCTTAGCCTGAGCTTACCCACCCTGGCTTTGCTGTGCCCCATCTGTTGAAACTGTCTGGGCATTTTCTATGGTGACTGGAAAGATATGAGTAGGATGTGCCCTGCAGGTCCCCGCTCTCCATTCACTGTAGGACCACCTTGAACAAATGATCTCATTTTTAGGTAGCCAAATAGATAGGCTAATGCCATCCTTAATCTCAAACATCAGCTCGCTCAACTCTCAAGTTGGTTATTTTTTGGTCAGTTTATAAACTTCCCAAGCGAAAAAAATTAGAGGTTTTTAATCCTAATCAATGCAGCCTTCAGATGTTGCCTGCACTATGGTAATAACTTGAAACAGAGCATTGCAGAATGACTTTTATCTTTCTTCCACATTACAACTCAGTAGCATTTTACCATGGTTGTAAAAACAGACACAAGCACAGGAAGACTGAAAACAAAACAAAACAAAAGAAGTAGAAAGCTGGCCTTAATAAAATCTTCACCAAGTAAAAGCTCAAAGAGGCTGCCTTTAACACGATCATGTTATTGTCAACAGTGGCATCTCTGTTCAGCTTGTTCCCTTAACTAAACATTCCTATTACTGTCATTCCTTGGGTTGTCATATTCGCTGCCTTGACAGCACAAACACTATGCTGTAAAATCTGTCAAAGAGGCCAGTTGATTTCCTACATCTTCTGACACTTGCAGGTCTTTAATATCAGGCTGTCAGAACACCTAAGAGAAAGGCGGGTGCTTCCCTGTTCAGGGCTGTTACTGTGACTACCATCACACATACTTTAATCATTAGCCTTATACTACTGTGGAATCCTGACTCCTATACCCTTGCAGTCCCATGCTAGATAATGCTGCTGGCATAAATCTATGGTAAAGGTTAGCTGGCTCACTTACCCATGGAGTTCAGTTTGTAAAATGAAACCTTTCTGTTTCACAAAGCTTAAACAGTGTTTTTCAAACTTTCT